>JANBPK010001085.1:0-54241 GCA_027579435.1 Candolleomyces eurysporus
GTGTTGGGAGTAAAACGCTGATGTGGGCGTCTCGACTCGTGTATCCCGATCTGAGTGGGAGCTGGCTCGACTACGCGTTTGATATTCATTCTGTGGTAGCAACCCGGCATTTTTTAACTTTGCCATGGTTTTCTCCCTGATCGTCGGATGACCAAAAGTCCCGCTAGGGCTTCCTGGGTAGTATGAAAAAGGAGAAGGGTGTGGTGGCACTTTCGTCACCAACGCCGAGTTCGTCAGAGATTACGCTTATTCTGGGAAATATCGCTGTTACTTACTATTCTCCTGCTCCTTTGGGTGGCCTACTTGTAGCTCGAGCCCCCCGTGTCTCTTTAGCTGTCTTTCCTCGGAGCGGTTTTTCCTTTGACTGGGCTGGAGGGGCGTGACTTGAGGTGGAAGCATAGCGCTAAAGAAGTCGCCTGCACCCTGGGGCTGGCCAAAACTATATCTCTTGGGGAATGGGATGGAAACGTCGGTTGGCGCATATATTTGACTGCGATGTCGTCTCCTTCCAGCGTCCTCCGCGCCTGGCGCTGTGACTTGGGCCACCTGGACCTGTTGCGGCTCTGCCGTGACTGCCGACGGCGGGAGAGACGCCCGCCTCATCTTGGCGAAAAAAGACGGCATAAAGGCCTGCCTGTCTGTGGGGACTGAGTATCGAAGGCCTTGGGGGTGCCGTCTCGCCCTTCGTTTACTGCGAGGGCGATGTGAACGGCGAGCAGCGAACGACCTCACTGAGGCGTTCCTCTCCGACGATGAGGAGAGGGAGAGAAACCGACGCAGATTATTAGGAGAGGCCCTTTAAATTGGAATTCCAGAGTCTGCTCGATTCGGAAGTCTGGGGGATTCGACGCGCCAGTCACGTGGAACTATCTCGTCTCTGTGCTCTCGAGGCGAAGTACAGAAGCCCAAAAAACGCCACCAGGTGCTGATAGAAGGGCGGGTCGAGGTCAGAATACAAGAATGCTTCGAGCCGTACAATGCGTAGTGTACATAAATTGAATCAATACCTCGGGTCGTATTGTCTCAAGAAATGTGGTCAGAAAATGTGCGCGCCACCAGGATTCGAACGCAAGGATTAGACGGAACACAGCCACATGGCAGTGGCGTCGTGCCGAAATATCACCTTGTCCACAACAGCAACCACCTCAACCCGCGCCAGCACCGTCCGACAGCTCAATCCAGGCAAAATGGACAGATTCGATTCGCTCTCCAGTACTTTGTCGAACCTGACAATGTACGACATCAAGTCAATGTATAACCAGGTACTACTCTGCAGCTACACCGCCGGAATCAGAGTTGCTGACATGGACAACTACAGGCAAAGAATGTCGTCCTGAACGTCAGCGAAATGGAGGCAAAGGTTAGAGAAGCGACCAACGAAGACCCATGGTGAGTCGGTCAGGTCCTGCATGGTCAGCACCGTCTAAAGTGTACTCTGAAGGGGTGCGAGCTCGACCTTGATGGGCGAAATCTCTCAAGGGTACGTCGTGCGAGCTTCTGCAGCTATTAAACTCTAATCACCAACCTTCCTATCTCAAGGACCTTCAATTTGTGAGTCTAAAGTGCTCCTATATCTCCCTATCGCGATTGACCATCGACTCAGCGCCCATTTCAATGAGATCATGCCCTGTATCTACGGAAGATTCATGGAAAAGGAAGCAAGGCAATGGAGACAGATCTACAAGGTGTGACAACTTTAAATTGTTGAGACGTGTATTCTGATTTGCGCTCTCCCGCAGGCCCTCGTTCTGTTGGAATACTTGATAAAAAACGGGTCGGAACGGGTAGTCGATGATGCCCGTTCACATATCTCAACCCTCAAAATGCTGCGAAATTTCCATTATATCGACGATAAAGGCAAAGACGAGGGCATTAACGGTAAGCTGACGTCTGCATCCCCTCTCCCTTTTGC
Organism: Candolleomyces eurysporus; assembly: GCA_027579435.1. Lineage (NCBI taxonomy): Eukaryota > Fungi > Basidiomycota > Agaricomycetes > Agaricales > Psathyrellaceae > Candolleomyces > Candolleomyces eurysporus. The sequence goes on from JANBPK010001085.1 coordinate 1,913, forward strand.
TCATGGTGTATTTTCTGCTCTGCAGTCCGCAACAGATCTAAAGAACTAGTCGAGCTCCTGTCAGACGTGGACAAGATTCGTAGTGAAAGGCGAAAGGCCAAAACAAATAAAAATAAGTATACTGGTGTCGGAAATGATGGCACTGGCTTCGGGGGCGGCGGTCGATATGGAGGTTTCGGCAGCGATAGTCTCTCCGGAGGAAGTGGATATGTTAATGGTATGGGCAATTTAATTTCAACTACGGACCTGATCCTTCAACTGATCCCATGCAGATCATTACAGCGGTGGTGGTGGCGGCGGCAGCAGCAGCAGCTACAACTATAACGGAGGTGGATCATCATCAGGTTACAATGACACCAGCCGTCGCCAGTTCGAGGAGTACGACGCAGGCGGTGACGAACTGGCCACGCCGAGTACCTCCCGTCCCTCTCAGTCGACGCGCAATCCTACGAGGAAGGCCTCAGCGCCTACCGCCACTGCTCCTCCCCCGCCACCTCCGGCTCCTGTCGAAGATCTTCTGGGCGACTTTGGCGACGATGCATTCACCAGTGCCCCGCCTGCTGCTGCCCCACAGCCACCTGCGGCCAGCAACAAGGCTTTGCCTGCCGTGAACCCAGTGTCATTGGATGGTACGTATTGAACATATCAAGTCGGTGCAGTTTGCTCACCAGCGTCTTTAGACGATGATTTCGCAGACTTCCAAGCTGCACCAGTTTCTGCGGCTCCCATCGCCACTCCCGCTTTTGCTCCCGCCCCAGCAGCTCAAGCCAAGCCCAACCTGATGGATCTGCTCAATAATACGGCTCCCCGTCCTGCATCGGTGCCTGCAGCTCAACCTTTCGTACAAGCCCAACCTTTTGTACAAGCTCAGCCTCCTCCGGGCTACGGCGCTCCCCTTGGAAGCTTCAACACGGGTCATCGTCCCGCCCCGTCTCTGTCATCTCAGTCCGCTTTCGCCTCACCTATTACACCCCAAGTTCAGCCGCAGCCTCAAAACCTCTTCGGTGGTGCTGCGCGCCCGGCCGCCGCTCCTCAACCATCGTTCAACGCTGGTCCCGTGCGTCCAGGCTCCACACCTGCCGCCGCCAAACCAGCATCTTCCAACTTTGATGATCTGTGGTCTCTCGGTCTCGGGTCGACCTCCAAGCCTGCTACCCCTGTTGGAGGCACAAAGTCCATCCAGGCGTTGCAGAAGGAGAAAGCCCAGGCGAGTATTTGGGGTGGTGCTCCCAGTGGTGGACAACAGCAGAAACCCCAGCCAGCTCAGTTTGGCTCGTTTGGAACTGCTGCTCCGGCTTCCAGTTCCAGTGGAGGAGACGATTTGCTTCTCTGAGTGTGGACGTATGATGCTATGAATATGTCCTTTCATTCATTCATCGATATTTCCTTTGTTTGCTGATAGAGAATGACTACTTTCTTGTTTTTCGGATGGAATTTGTGTTTGTGGGGGTAATTTGGGCGGTACACAGCAAAAGGTAAAAAACTGGCATTTTGTTTGGTATAGGTGTATCTATCACGCATCCAGGTCACATTTTCCTGGACGCAGAGCGCACCATTCAGGTTGCAGTGGGATAGCCCTAACTCCTCGTTGGACAAAGCGGTAGGCAATGTCGTGAAGCCGTGGCAAAGCCGTCCTTGCATTGCCTCCAGGACCTGTCCAGAAAAGCTGCAAACCAAGCCAATTTTTGTTAAGCTGAGTCAAGATGCATGTAGGTGTGGGCGTACCTCTGCAGAAGACGCGGCTCGTGGCCAGACAATGCTGTCAAGATTCGAAGGACCCGCCTGTTCGGCCCAGAGAAGGTGTTGCCCTCCGAGGACGAGCTTCTTCTGTGCCTCGGTCAGGCCCGCTACCGGGTTGAAAGAGTATGACTACACACAGAAGGTCAGGAGAGTTAGTCAAGAATCCATACGTCGCATCGGAAGGGACCACAAATATGCTTCACCTTTTGCCAAGTCTTGAACGGGTCACACCAGCTATTTCCGTTGGTGTTGGCTCCGACCCAACCTCCTCCACCACAGTCGAGGTAGAAGAAATCTGAGGCGGCGTGAACGAGGCGGTGGCCTTCCCGTGCAACGGCTGCCACATTCTGCGAGGAAATCCAAACCCTACGTTGCGAGCGAATTGTGAGAATGGGGCATCGTAATCACTGGTAGAAAATGCGTACATGATCACTGTGTCCTTGGACAGGGTAACGTTATGATCGAGGAGCATTTCTATTGTTATTTAGCTATGATGTGTGGAAGTGAAGATGATGAGGCACCAATACCTTGCCATACAACCGGCGTCTTACCGACGCTCGCAAGAGCCCGATGACTGGCCTGGGTGAACGTATCCAAGGCCTGTTCCAGGGTCTTTCCTTGGGCGGCTGCGAAACAGAGCGTGGTTATAAATATGAGTAGAGCACGGTGGTTATACTTAGACTCACCGAGATCCCGTTGTGTCTGCGGGTCCTGCCTATAACAGTTGGCGTTGATCTCATCGCCACCGGTGCTGAAGAACTTGGACGGGAACAGCTGGGATGCGGCGCTGAGCAGGGAGGCCGTAAAGTTTACAGTTGCAGGGGAAGCAAGTCGCAATTGCCCAGCAGGGGGCTCTGGATACGCATCATTGAGCTCTGGGTGAAGATGTTAGAAATCCCAACAGCGTTTGCTCACCGTTAGCAAACTGAGTCCATGGAGCCGCTTCGAAGCAAGCGATATGTTCGGGGAAGGAATGGTGAATGATGGAAGTGTGGCCAGGTGTATCGATTTCAGCAAGGACGTCGATTCCCCTCTGTGGTCAAAGGTAATCAGTAGAATGAAGAGAGCGCAGAGAGTACAGAGTACTTACAGCAGCGGCGTAGTCCACGATTTCTTTAACATCTGCGGGGGTGTAAATAGCCTTTGAGTGGTAGGCACCCTTTTCAGAGATCACGTTGAATCCAGGGACGACCAAAGGGAAGGATTGGGAGTCTACGACGTGCCAGTGGAGCGTATTGATCTAATCGAAATTGATCAGGATTCCGGGCTCGTCGCAAGGCATGAAGGAGCGTACTTTCACCCAGCTCATAGCGTCGAGAGTACGCTTGATGTCAGCTATCGGGAAACTGTCGAGAATGTCAGCTGTTTGGATGCTGGAAGGGCCGAAAGACTCACTAATTCCGTGCGGTATCCAACATGAAGCCTCGGTACGGCTAGCATAGCAACGTCATTTACTACTCTGCCATCTAACATACAGAGCCTCGGTACTCACGTATGCAGGAGAATCATTGATAGAAATCGGCGCTTGGAGGCTGTAGGTCGCCCCATCGAGATCATACCAAAGCTGTCCAAAGGTGGTCAAACCTCTGAACAGTCCCAAGCTCGAACTCGCGGTCAAGACAGCCTCGGACCCGTCAGCGGGAACGGTCAACGTGTAGGCTTCGGCGCGGCTTTCGATCGCAGCGACTGCTTCTTCAGAGATAGACTTGGGCGTGCCTTGACCGCTGTATACAAGTCGCAGAGACCGCAGTGACCTAGCGCCAGCAACAGCNGTCCTCGACGAGGCTCCGCGATCAGGTACCAGAGCTTGCAGCTTATCTGCCTTGAGGTATTCTTGCGTGCGCGAGACGGCGCTGGCGAGGTCGCTGGGNAGCGTTTCTCACCCCGTCCAAGGATACAGAGAAGTCTGGGGCGAGGCGTAGAGGTGTCGTGCCCGTCGTGATGCCCCTCGGGAGCGGCCAGAGTCCATAAACGAAGGTGGTGATGGTCGAAAGACCCAAGAACGTCCTGAGCAGGAGCATGGTGACAATACAACCCTTTTCGAAGGTGATGGGGCCTCCAACTGCCTGTGTTTCGGTTATATAGACGTTAACCTCACATTGATCAACTAGCTTCGAGGGTATCCAACTGGGATCCACCGAGGAAGATGGCTGTCAGCCATCATCTGACCGCGCATCTCTGCCGTATCTATCGTCCGAGAAGCAGCTTCCATGTGTTTGAGAGAAGCACCCATGGTCGCTTAAGACAATTCAGAGGCACTAGGAGAGGAGCGAAAGCGACTTTGAGAAGCACGACCCTGAGATTTGATTTCATGTTCCATCTGGTCATGTCGTAGCGGCAGACTTGGTCCCTCAAGGTCTGGGGTTGAAGGTATTTGAACAGTCTGATAAAGACTAGAAGGTGGGAAGGAAGCATGGACACCAGAGTCATCAGCGCACCTTGCACCCAGGCTCACGGAGTTACTGAGGCCTTATAATAAATTATCAAGCCTATATTCATAACAGCATTTTTACGAAACATTGGAGTTCAAGAAATATTCGGCTATTACTCCCAGCCTAAATATCAGGATCTGGGTATTAACGATGGCCCTGTATCAATCATACCTCTCGCTTTCAAGCTTTGACCGACTGAGAGACAATTGAAGAACTTCTCCAAGTCGGCACAACAGCGTGCAGCTGCCCACCTTCCACCTCTCTCAGGGAGGAAATCGTACAACGACCGGCTGTTCAAAGCCGACGGCACGATTTGAGTAATTGCAGTCATGTAGATTTCGCTACCAGACCAATCGCTATCATCCCAGAGAGAGGGCCCAGCGTGGATGACTAGATGTCGCAGGGCTTCAATGTGCTGGAAAGACACAATGTTCGTATAGAGTATACGCATGCCAATGATTAGAATGGACCGACGAACGAGGCCGAGACCGAACAAATCTCCCATAAATTTGGCCAGATTCAAAGCACCTGCAACATAGCGATCGTGGTGAGCTGTCTGGGGATTAACAGATTCCTCACTCTCAGCCTGAGGCAGATTTAAATGGTTAGCAACGGAACGCGATTGAACGACAAAAGCTCACCTTCCAAGTGAAAGAGAAGATATTACCAACTTCGTGTTCTAATGCGTTTGCCAAGGGATTTTTCTTGGAAGAGGGATCGCGGAAATACGGACAAAGGACGAGAATGAAATCGAGAAGAGAGTCGAATGGGCCCTCGTAGGTATCTATGGCTCGAAAAGCAAAAGCTCGGGAGAGTTCCTGCAAATCGTTATCCGTCCAATTGCTAGGGTTTTGTTTCGAGTAAACGAGGGAGTCTGCCCACGTCTTTCGAACTTCATCGTTCTTCGTGGTTGAGCCCATGAAGAATGCTTGATGTAACAAGTTGTCATCAGGATCACCTCCAGGTGGCATAGGAGTGGGGGCGCTACAAGGAGAGCTGGACATAGAGGAGTCTCCTTCCAATGAGCATGGCCGGTTGTCGTAGTGGCGAATGAGAGGCACTCGGCACTCGCGATAGTACCAGGTGTTGGTGGGGCCATTATCCAGTGTCAGGGTATTGGGACAGACACGGTAGCGACGCGCATTGCTACTGATCATTCCGGGAGGCTCTTGTTTCTCGGACCTGCCTTCTGAGCCAAGGCCAAGGACCATATCAGATGCTGATGTCGCCCGGGTACAGACAGAAGAAGGTAAAGATAAGTTTAGAGAGCCGGCAAGAACAGTCTCGGCCTCTGAGTAACGGGCGACGAGCTCGTTGGGAGAGGTAGAGTTGGGGTCCATGTCAGTGAGTGAGGGAGACGGGGGACGCGTTGGACGAGTTTATCAGTGGCGTAGTCCGTGGCGAGTGTATGGCGCAGCTTGTACACACTGGTGAGGACGGAACCTTGAATCTTGAGGCCCTGAGGTAGCACCACAATGGCATCCTTATATTGTCCAGATACTTGCTACCAGTCAATGTGTGGCGAATCGTCAGCATTGACCGCTGTCGCGTAGAAACCATGCCACTCGTCCGCTAGAAGTCCACTGGCCTGGGGGAGGATTCATATTCGAAGTGCCTTGTTTTCATGCTCATGAGTGCAGACGCCCAGCCTAAGCATTGCGAGGATCAGCGAACAAACTGAAGCAGAGTAAAACTCCCGACAACCACTGTACGAGCTTCAGGGTTGTCACCGGGTCACCATTGTCACACCAGTCACCTATCCACGCCTACGCTTACAAAAGGCGTGAACGGTGGAAGTTGATGACCATTAGCGCCCCGAATAGCTTTCTTTCCAGGACAGAAGACATTGACCTCACAAGCCTCTCACATCAGCCCTTTCCACACCAAGCATCCACACAAAGTCAATGGCTGCCCACAGTCAAGGCTCCGAGTCGCCTCTTACTGCCCTTTCCAGCACTAGCAATGGTTTCCCCGCTGCGAATACTAGTATGTCACATTGCTAGTGCAATGTCAGCTGTATTGATTTGCCAGATCCTCAGATTGACTCGGAGCCCAGGTCGTCCGACTCCGAGCCAGACGCCCCCGCTCGCCAAGTTCTCAACAACCAGGAGCTTGCGAATACCCTTACCCAATTTCTGGGTGCCCCCGTCGACGGCTCCAAAGACCATTATAGAGCACTGGCTACAGTGACAACCATTAACTGGGCCTTCTTTCATGCGGGCACGGATGAACTTTGGCGCAATCTCCCCTCGCTTGGTCCTGCACTACAACTCCTTCCTGGTTGTGGTCAACCCGGAATGTACCTCGAAGCAGGCAATGTAGTACTTCAAGCTATATTCGTTCCATGAAGTGCGTGCTAACTGTTTCCTGACTTCTATTAGGTTACTACGCAATTCGACCAAGCCCACGGCGATCCCTGGGGCCGGTTTCGCGTATATCACGACAAAATCGAGACCCTCACGTTAGCTAGAGATGAAGCGATCGAAAAGAAAATTCCGCCATATTGGTTCTTTCACCTTCTCAACCATCCGTCGAGGCCCACCATTCTGTTTCCGAGAGTGGCAACACTTGAAATCGAGGCTCCAACTTCCCTCAACAATATGATCCCCTTTCTACAACTTCCGGCACTCGAGACTGTCCTCATCGCCGACTTTTCGGACGATGAGTGCAGGTATGCTGCCCAGGAAGAGGACCTCATCACTTCATTAATCGCCCGCTTTTCACACAGTTCGTCCCAGATACGGACACTTGTACTTTCCTCGCCTTTCACCGAAAGGTTTGCCAGGCCCCTCTGCAGCATCCCTACTTTATCGGAGGCGAGACTTTCTCTTGCAAGTCTCGTAACCGCGAGCGACCTGGCCTTCCTTCACAAGATACCCCGGCTTGAAATCTTAGACCTGCTGACCATGTTTGCAAGTGGCGTTGGAATCTTTCCAGAATTCGGAAAACATTTGGAACAGCCCTACATTGACACCAGCAACCCTCCGTCAACTATCTCGACGATCAAAGTTGATACCGAGGGGTATTCCGCGTTTTGGATAACATCGGCCTTTTCCTCCCCTGCGTTGCGCACTTTTAGGGCTAATTTTGCCCCCGATCATATCGAGAGCATCTTGCTGGTTCCCCACATCCTCGACGTTCTGATGCACCGTGCTCCGAATCTAGAACAGCTGGCACTTACCTTGCCACGCGCCCCACACCGTGACGTATGGTCTAAAATTCAGGACTTTGAGAACGATCCGAGAGTGTTCACACCAAACAATCTGTTACAAAACTTATCCACCCTACAGCATCTCGCTGTTTTATCAATCAGGTTCATACCATTCCTTCAAAGAGATTTTAGCGTTCAACTATTGGCCCGCATACCCGATCTACCCTGTCTCCGCAAACTTCACCTATGGCCAATGCCTCTGTCAAATCAGCGTCACCACCAGCTGATTCTACCCACATTATCCTCCCTCCACACCCTATCTCGGGATTGTCCCTCCCTAAGACGCATAGCAATCCTTCTAGATTTCTCCATCATTCCGCAAGAACTACCTGACGACTCGGTTTCCAATCATGGTCTCGAAGAACTTTTCATTCGGACAGAATACCGTGATGACTTGCAGCTCGATATTGCCGAGTATAGCTCCCTCGCAGCGTACTTGGACCACTGTTTCCCTAATATCAAAGATATGACATCCAACTTCCTTTCGGATTCCAAGGAACTTGCTCTCTGGACAAAGACCTATCCTCTTATCAAGAAGAATCAAGCACTCCGACAACGCTTGTTGAAGCAGCACAAATCATCGTCCGAAACCACAAGCCTGTCCACGGCGTGAGAAGAGCTATTTTCCCCTGAAACTCGTCCATTTATCCGACGAACCTGGAGGGAGAGTAGAGAGGACAATGTTGAAGAGTGGTTTGGCAGGAAGGATCGCAGAATATCTCACCCTACTAGTATTGTCTAGTTAGCCCCAGCATCTCTCTCGTATGTCGTTACGTGTATGCTACTACTAGCTAGACTGGTAATCAGCTGGAGAAAGACGATACTCACCTCAGGCCTGCGATGCAGGAGCACATCGTTCTTCGACACCCAGGATAGCCATTGCGAGAATCATCGAACAAAATTAAAATGGCAGATTTAAGTTGCCCGACAACACACACACACACACACCGTTGACACGCACAAGTTTGATGGCATCCTCAAGTCGATTGTATACAAATCGTTAGAGTAACCATTAGTGAGCGTCTTGAGTCTTTCGTCGACGACAGACACAGGCCGCTCACATCGGTTTTAGCTTCAAGACGATGGCTGCCCACAATGAAGGCTCGCTTCTTACCGTCCTTTCCAGCACCAGCAATGATTTCACCGCTGCAGATACTGGTATGTCGCTTTCAATTCCAGGGCAATGACCGCTGTATTCATTTTCCAGATTTTCAGATTGAGCCCAGCTCGTCCGATTCCGGGCCAGACGCCCCTGCTCGCCAAGTTCTCGGCAACCAGGAGCTTGCAAATACCATTATCCAATTCCTGGGTGTCCCCGTCGACGACTCCAAAGACCGTTTTAGAGCACTGGCCGGAGTGACAACCGTCAATCAAGCCTTCTTTCACGCAAGCACTGATGAACTTTGGCGCACTCTCCCCTCGCTCTTTCCGGCACTCCAACTCCTTCCCGGCTGTTACCAACCCGGAGAGCAAGCCAGTCAAGTACATCGGGCCAAATTCGCTTCATGCCATGTACACTAACTCTTTCCTGTCTTTTAGGATGCGATCCAAATAGCTCAAGGTCATAGTGACCCTTGGGATCGTTTTCGCGTATATCACCACAAAATTGTCACACTTCATTCGACGGCGGTTGAGGCGATCGAAAACCACATGCCAACATATTGGTTCTTTTATCTGTTCAACCAACCGTCGAGGCCCACCATTTTGTTACCAAGATTGACAACGCTTGTCATCAAGTCGTTGACTTCCCTCAATGGCATAATTCCCTTTCTCCAGCTGCCGGCACTTGAAACTGTTGTGGTCTCCAACCTCTCGAATGATAATCACGAGTATGCGGCCCAGGATGAGGGCCTCATAACTTCGCTAATAGCCAGCCTTGGGCACAGCTCTTCCGGGATACGGAATATCATCCTTGATACCCCTTTCGCCGAAGGGTTCTCTAATCCTCTTTGCAGCATCTCTACCCTATCCGAGTTAAGAATTTCCTTTCCAACGCCTGCAACAGCAAGCAGCTTGGCCTTTCTGCACAAAATACCCGGCCTTCATACCTTAGACCTGATGAATATAGGCTTAGGTGGAGGTGGGCTCTTCCCAGAACATGGGAAGCATTTGGTGCGACCAGACACTGGCACAAACAGTGGGCCGTCAACTATCTCGATGCTGGGAATGGAAACCGACGGCTATTCCGCGTTTTGGGCAGCATCGTCCTTTTCCTCCCCTTCATTGCGCACCTTTAAAGCAAAGTTTGCCTTCAGTCACACTGAGAGCATCTTGCTTGTTCCACACATCCTTGATATACTGATGCACTACGCCCCGAATGTCGAAGAGCTGTCCCTTTCTATGTCACCCAGCCTAATCCGATGGACCAGTATTCATCGAGGGTTCGAAGGAGATCCGAGAGCGTTCATACCAAACAATATGTTCCGCCACTTGTCCACCCTGCAGCATCTCACTGTTTTATCAATCAAGAACATACCATTCCTTCAAGAGGATTTTGTAGTGCAACTACTTGCCTGTGTACCTGATTTGCCCCGCCTCGACACTCTTTTGTTGATTCCCAAACGTCTATCGAAGTCCAGTCGCCACCAGCTGGTTTTACCCACAGTATCCTCCCTCCATACCTTATCTCAGGAAAGCCCCTCCCTGAGACGCATCATTCTCCTTCTAGATCTCTCCATTATTCCGCAAGAACTACCTGACGACTCGATCTCTAATCATGGTCTCAGAGATCTTTTTATTTTAACAAAATACCGCAATGACTTGGAGCTCGATTTATCTCAGTACATCGACCTCGCGACGTATTTGGATCATTGTTTCCCTCGTATCCAAGATATGACATCCTCCTTCGAGTCGGGCTCCGAGGAACTTCCTCTCTGGACGAAGGTCTACCAAATTATCAAACCGTACCAAGCACTCCGAAAACGAATGTCCGATGCGCTAAAAATGCCGTCCAAACTTTCAAGCCAGTGAACACGCCAGGCGGCTTGAGAAAGGCTATTCCGGTGGGAATTTGTCTGTTCGACGAAGGGATAGTGGCAGAGGCAAGATGAGGACAATGTTGGAGAATGATTTGGCAGGAAGCATCGCAGGAGGTCTCACTCTATTCTCTAGCTAATTATGATTCCAGTATCTTCCTGGTACGTCGCCATGTATACCAAGTACTGCTACTACTGCTAGTCTTTGTATCTATGTGTCCCTCACAACTTTGTACAACATTTTACTGTAGATTTTCCATGGCGCGACAGAGAACAAGGCGCGTAAGAGTCCCTTCATTACACACCCCTTAAATTGGGCGTCTTGGTCCCGAAGGCGTTATCTACTGCAGTTAACAGCTTCATTATTAGGCGCCAATGGGCGCTGTTTCTGCAAGATCGGCAAGCCCCGGGCCGGATTGCACAGCTTCGTCGTCAAACTCGTCACCGAGCACCGAGACGGTCTCCCTTAACCGTCCCCCGTCATCCGGTGAAACAGAAACCTGCAAGATCACCGCCAGCCGCCAAGTATAGCACCAGCTCAAGACGAATATGTAGCTCATGGTCACAGGAATTCTTTCCCTTGAACCCTTGTAAGCCGTAGGCGTAATTTGTTGGCAGAGGCCTATTGTTCCTCAAATGGGTTTCTGTATCTTCCCGACGATGGAAGAAGGATGGGAGACAAGAGCAATAATAAGGCATGTTCACTTCTAAACGATTTATCTACAATACTTATTTGTGACTGCTAGGTTACGGAATAGTAGGTAATTGTGCGAGAGCGATGTCAGGTCGGAGTCCTGTGCATGCAGTGCCGTTGCCATCCTGTGCCGTTGCTGTCAACCGGTGCGGTTATAATTCCAGCTGAGGCTGTTATCCGCCGTTGAAGATAAAGACCCACCTCTCACCTAGTTTGAACGTTCCCCGCTCTTAACCAGCCCCTCTCACCCAATGTCGATATTGACAGAACACGACGCTGTTCAGGCACAGGTAGCCTTGACCTGCGGAGATCCCAACGAGAAGGGATCAAATACCACCACCTCGTTCTCACCACTGCGAAGAAGGAGATCATCCGTCTCTTCTTCGGCTTCGCTGTCTAGTAGATGGCCAGATTCTTCAAGCACTTCAGCATCAAGCCAATCAGGCCGCTCAGTCCTTGAGGACGACCAAATCAGGAGCATTTTCAAAAGTTTGAAGAACGTCACAATTGCAGACCATGGCCTTGAGGAACTCGCACCTTCCTCGAAAGAACTCAAACGTTCACCGCCTCCAAAACCAAAACGACTATCATCTGAAGATAGGCTTAATCCTACCGCCGTCCCTTTTGTTCCTGGGGCGTCGCCCACCCAACAAGACTTCGAAGTGATATCAACGCATTCGCCGTACAATGCCGGAGGAGAGTATATGCCGCCCCCAGGCCTACCACCACCTCCCGAACTCCCGCCACAAAAGCCTGTGGAAGGCGCGCTGACCACAGTACAACTCGAACACCCTTCACATCTCCCACCTCCCGAGTACGCACCGTGCGACCAGCCACCCCCCTGGTCCAACGCCTTTGCTTCGGGCATCAACCCTGCAATCGACGTCCAAATCCGCGAGTTCCATGCACACGCTGCCGTAACATCTAATCCTAAGTGGACGGAAGATGAATTGGCTATCTTTGCCAGCCAGATTTCCACGCACGCCTACTTTGCCACAGAGGATCCCGAGCATACCACTGCCCAGTTCGCCCTTTTCATCCTCCAAGCATTGCAAGCTACGCATGGAGAGATGTTGGCTCAGAGCTTTTTGTGGAACCTGCGGCAGCACGCTATGCAAGCTTTCATGACTTCTTGGGACCCGGTAAGAAAGACCTTGACATGCCAGAAGTTTCTTCCTCATTGTGACCCCAAATTTCTCTCTTCTTAGGCCTCTCTTGACCCAGCGCACCACCACCCCGTTCAGCTGTCCGCACACGTAATCAGTGCGATTTCTCTGGCAAGGTTCATCGGCGATCTGTTCAGCTATGGTCTATTGCCCCAAGCCCATGTGATGAACTGCATCTCCAAGATCATGGAAACGACCTTCAGCGAAGAGCATATCGTAGCTCTCGGATATCTCGCTCAGAGGTCGGGCCCAGAGCTTTGGATGGCGTTCGAATCCTTGGAACGCAAGCCCGATTTCATCAAGGCTGGGAACTTCCTGCGCCAATATGAAGAGGTGATTTCCAGAGTCACTTGCACGCTCGTAACCGGGAGTGCGCAACCTGGTTATTCGGCTGTTTGGATTGATACAGTCCGAGCGACCTTTGTGGGATGGGAAGCTTACTTTACGGACGCTGTATATCAACAAGGCGATCGCGAAAGCAAAGCTAAAAGGAGAAGATCACCATCTGCACGCTCCTAATCTGTGCGATGATACAAGGGCTATGGGCGAACACCCTGCTTCCAAGATCGTCGATGTAATCGAATGTTTCCCTGTAGTTGTAGCTATAGCAGCAATATTGTAGAATAATAAAAAAGAAACTGAGTAATTACGACCGCGCAATGTTGACAAGGCAATGCTAGAGTGGCGCACGAATGTCACCTATGAGGTAAGGTTGAGTGTAAACTTATTTACACGATAACTTGTCAACTCGTTCATGACCTGACCTCTCTCAAGCTTCCGTGTCGGACCTCATCTTGGCGTGCTCGATCTATTAATAGGTGAACGCTTCGCCAAGAACGTGAAGACTACCATCGTGCTGGCCAAGCCAACGGCCTGGATTGAGAGGAGCCCGTTGAGGGGGGTTCCATCGGTCTTAAAGTGTAAGAAGGCTACGAATGGCTGTTTGTACGTTTTTGGGAGCGGACACCGTGACATCTGACAACGGCGCTGAAGTGGCTTGGACATAAGACGGAAGCGCACAAGCGCTCCGCTTCCTGGAATATTTTATGCCTAGTATAGAGTTGTCCATCGGAACGGGCTGATATCGACTCCATCCTCGCTTCCCTGCTATTCAACGCTTCGAATTTGCCAAGAAACTAGCACGATCTATAACCTAAAGATGTATTAGATGATTGATTCTGACCACGAGTTCTCGGCATGGTCGACCAGCTTAAAAACACGCCAATAGAGATGATCAGTGACCCCTCCGAGAGTCGACAGGCGTCAGCAAGACCTCCCCGAACCACTGTAAATTGAAGAGCATTCGAATCCTCACGCCACTTTGACGATTCCTTCTCATAACTGCACTTCTTTGCTCCACCCCTTACACCATCTCCACAGTCCCCGAGATGCTGAATATTGGTAAACGAAACACCGCCGAAGGAGTACAACCAACGACAACACCAGCTCCAAGGACGCGACCGCATCATGTCGACCCCAAAACAAGAGTACTAGTGGGTGCGGTGCTTGGGAGCGCTGTAGGCCTCATACTCGTCATCGTCGCGTTTCTGCTATGGAGGCGTTGTAGATCCGCGCGGAGGCGAGAGAACGACGCGTCGCGGGCGGAGGAAGCGACTGGACGTCCGTCATCAGGTGCGTAACCGACGCGTCACCGAGCTACCTCCTTGATGTGCCCGCGTTGTTCGCTGACCCCACGCGTTACAGTCTACTCCGGACGGCCCTTGTCAGATCCTTTCGCAGCGGAAGTAAAGACCATAGTCTCCAACGATGACCAATTCGGCTCTCCACCAACAACCCCACAAGGCAAAGAGTTTTCTCTCGCAAGTCCACCTCATTCACTCGACCTCCGATTGTCCGAGTCGCATGACGATCATGGGATAGAACGAGATCCACGCATGTCCGCAGAAGTCTATAGCATGCCGGACTTATCAAGAACATTTGTCGCCAACGTCAGAGCGACAGCCCGTAGCCCACCACCATTAGAACCGATACCCTCGTTCAAGTGATACCCCCATCTGTCTTGCCTCTCATTCTTGTACCGTCTTGCTGCAACCTGATCATTTACGGTTCACTTACATCCAAAGTCCCATTCGTATTTTTGGCATCCAGGCGCCCTTGTGTGTTCCCGAATAGAGTAGAATTGTACTGTTTCTGTACCTGTTGTTCACAGCTCGTTGTATCCAATACGCTCCAAGTAATTGTTTGTGAGCGATAACGCGATGCGTTTATACCGTTTGATGACTTTAGTCAACTTCTTAAGCGCAAAGCCCCAAGCCGTCGATGGCAGTCCTCCCCTAGTGAACAGATTTCCATGTCAGCCAAACGGCATATCACTCTTGCCATTAGAACACTCACGAATCGCATTGTCCAGGTCGAAGGGCACACCACTGGGGTTGCAATGGAATAGCGCGTACACCTCTTTGCACCATCCTAAATCGGACATCATGTAGTCGGTGCAAAGCTTCCGCGACGGTTCTAAACTGCCCGCTAGGATGATGGGGTCCAGTCCAGAAGACCTAGACCCGCCAACACGAGTAAGTCTCTCCCAAGAGCCAACATCTGATAGATGACGTACCTCAGAAGAAACAGCGGCTCGAGGCCAGATAATGGGGTCCAAATTCTCTGGAGAGGCTTGTTCGGTCCACAGCAATTGCTGCCCTAAAGCAGATGAAAGTCAGAGCTTACAGGTTACAACAAACGCTTGATGCACACCTCCTAATACAAGACTTGCTTCGGCCGATGAAAGGCTAGCCAACGGGTCGAAGGCGTAAGCCTATAATTATGGAGTCAAGCCTCAACGTCAACTTGAAATCAGAAAAGCTAGCACACTCTACCTTCTGCCAGCTCTTGAACGGATCGCACCAGCTATTCCTGAAGTCATGACTCGATTTAAGCTCCCCGTATAACCATCCAAAGCAAAGACTGTCTTACGTTCCAGGATAGTTTCCGAACCACTCTCCTCCCCCACAATCCTGACAATCGCGTCAATTTAAGTCTTACAAAATAGTCACGGAAGCAATTTACCAGATAGAAATAATCAGACGGCGCATGGATGATTCTGAACCCTTTCTTAGCCACCTCTGTTGCATGTTCTGACGATTTCCAGACCCTACACATTTTCATTAACTGCATCTTGCCGAACTGAAAGCAGGACAGTGGCTTACATGATGATAGTATCGTTTGCAAGGGAAACCCGATGATTCAATGCCATCTCTGAAGATAATACGAGGTCAAGTTAGCACGAGGGCTAGTCCTAAAGAACGAGACCTACCTTGCCAGACAACGACCTTCTTGCCAAGCTGTCTCAGGGCGCCATGCGTAGTTTGAGTGAACGAATCCAAAGCCTTTTCCAGTGTTGCTCCAGAACGCTTCAAGTCTTCCTGTGTGCTGGGATCTTTCTGGTAGCAATTTTCATTAATTTCGTCACCCCCAGTCCCGAACATCGTAGAGGGCAATGTCTGCGCTATGGACGAGAGCATCGAAACTGTGAAATTCGTTGTGGCGGATGAAGCGAGGCGTAGCTGGCCTGCTGGAGGCTCGTGTGCGTATTGAGACCATGGCATTGCGTCTGGGCAAGCGATATGTTCTGGATACGCTTTTGCGATGATCGCTGTGTGTCCTGGAGTGTCGATTTCCTAAAATACAAATTTAGAGAGTGTGCCATGATAATTCGAGTAGGCGAATGTGAACTGACCACGAGCACATCGATACCCCTCTTCATGTATGGAGTCAGTTCCAGGAGCGCAACATAAACGTGTCGAAAAGGTGAGTACATACTTCAGCGGCATATTTCACGATACCCTGAACATCGGCTGAGCTGTATATTTCCTTGCGAGAGTAAGCCCCCTTCCTTGCAAGTTCTTCAAACCCAGGGATTGTCAAAGGGAAGCTTTGGGAATCAACGACGTGCCAATGAAACACGCTCATTTTGACCAAACTCATTGTATCCAGAACCCTCTTGATATCATCGACAGGGAAGCTGTGTAAGAGTGTGCGTCAACAGCAGCTTCCTTTGAGAGGCGGAAAGGGCGTACAAGTTTCTCGCAGTGTCCAGCATGAACCCTCGATACGGCTACACATCCACATCCAGAGTTCAGTCAGTAGAGAAGTAGAGATTCTTAGACCGAGGGTTGTAACTCACGAATGCAGGGTAATCCTTTTCAATGGTCACAGGAACCTGGTGCGCATATACGATTCCTCCGGCGTCTCCTTCATCGACATCTCCTGGAAGCCAATACCACAACTGCTCAAACGTCGTCAACCCCCTCAACAGACCCAAACTCGAATTAGCTCTAATAACCGCAGGACCCCCATTTGCGGGCACCTTCAACGAGTACTCTTCGCTCCTGGTACCAATATCTTTGACAGCTTCAACCGAGATAGGGAGGAGTGCGTGTGATGTCGAAGAGCCAACAGAATCATCATCGTTGGTAGATTTGGAATGAGAGTGAGAGTCAAGTTCTAATGTCAAGAGCGACAACGACGAGGCGCTCTCCAACCCTTCTCGGTCGTCCTCCCCACGTCCAACAACCAGCCTCCCAAGTTTATCGTTCCAAATGCGATTCTTAGTCCGGGAGATAGCGTTTAGGAGGTCCTGTGGTGGAGACCAGCCAGAACCCGCCTCGAACTGGATGTCGAAACTAGGGGAGAGCTTCAGCAGGCTAGTACCTGTTTCGAGGTTCCTGGGAACAGGCCATAGCGCGTTAACGAGCCCCACGGCGTGTAAAGTGGTATAGATGGATGTGAATGAGAGCTTCATTGTGAATTTCGTGTCATAGCAGATGGAGGTGTTGAAGTAGGAGGTCACGACATCGCTTAACCGCATGTACTAAGTGGGAAAAGGCCTGGCGCGCTTGAAATTGACTGTGAGATATGCAACTTCAATGCAAGAAAATGATAGCAGACACAATGAATGGGAATAAGTAGAATACAGAATCAAGAGCATTTGTCGCCAACGTCAGAGCGACAGCCCGTAGCCACCACCATTATCGTTCAAATGATACCCCATCTATCTTGCCTCTTATTTTTACATCGTCTTGCTGCAACCTGATCATTTACAGTTCACTTAAATCCTGAGTCCCATTCGTACTTTTGGCATCCAGAAAACCTAGCATTTTCGCGAATAGAGTATAATCATATTGTTTTTGTATCTGTTGTCATTCACGGCTCGTTGAATCCAATATGCTCCGAGTACTTGGTTGTGAGCAATGATACGATGAATTTATACCATTCGATCACCTTAGCCAACTTCTGAAGCACAAAGCCCCAAACCATCGATGGCAGTCCTCCCCTAGTGGACAATTTCCATGTCAGCCGATCGGTGTATCACATCACCTTTGCCATTAGAACACTCACGAATCGCATTGCCCAGGTCTAAGTGCACACCATTGGGGCTGCAGCGGAATAGCGCGTACACCTCTTTGCACCATCCGAAATCGGACGTCATGTAGTCGGTGCAAAGCTTCCGCGACGGTTCTAAACTGCCCACTAGGATGACGGGATCCAGTCCAGAAGATCTGGACCCACGAGTAAGTCAGTCTCTCCCGAGAGCCAATATCTGATAGATGACGTACCTCAGCAGAAACAGCGGCTCGAGGCCAGACAATAGGGTCCAAATTCTCTGGAGAGGCTTGTTCGGCCCATAGCAATTGCTGGCCTAAAGCAGAAGAAAGTCAGAGCTTACAGAGTACAAAAAGCGCTTGATGCGAACCTCCTAGTACGAGACTTGCTTCGGCCGATGAAAGGCGAGCCAGAGGATCGAAGGTGTAGGCCTACAATTGTGATTTTAGGGCCCGAACCTTGAATGAAATCGCTAGCACACTCTACCTTCTGCCAACTCTTGAACGGATCGCACCAGCTATTCCTAAAGCCAAAGCTCGATTTGAGCTTCCCACATAACAATCCAAATACTGTCTTACATTCCAGCAGAGTTCCCAATCCATCCTCCTCCGCCACAATCCTGACAATCGCGTCAATTCAAGTCTGACAAGATAGTCATAGAAGCAGATTACCAGATAGAAATAATCAGACGGCGCATGGACGACTCTGAACCCTTTTTTAGCCACCTTTACTGCATGTTTTGACGATACCCAAACCCTGGATAATTTCATTAGCTGAAACCTTCCAAACTGAAGGCGGCGATAGTGGCTTACGTGACAATAGTATCGTTTGCGAGGGAAACTCGGTGATCCAGTGCCATTTCTACAGTCGAAATGAAGGATTAGTACGAGCACTAGTACAACAGAGTGAGACCTACCTTGCCAGACAACGACCTTCTTGCCAAGCTGTCTCAAAGCGCCATGCGTACTTTGAGTGAACGAATCTAAAGCCTTTTCCAGTGTTGCTCCAAAACGCTTCAAATCTTCCTGCGTGTTGGGATCTTTCTGGTAGCATTTGGTGTTGATCTCGTCGCCTCCAGTGCCGAACATCGTAGATGGCAATGTCTGTGCTATGGAAGAGAGCATCGAAACTGTGAAATTCGTTGTGGCAGATGAAGCGAGGCGTAGCTGGCCTGCTGGCGGCTCGTTAGCATATTGAGACCATGGCGTTGCGCCTGGGCAAGCGATATGCTCTGGATATGCGTTGGCAATGACCGCTGTGTGTCCAGGAATGTCGATTTCCTAGCACCCGAAGTCAGCACGAGTGGACGGTTCAAGCAGGCAGTGTGTACAGACCATAAGGACGTCAATGCCTCTCTTCATAGATGGAATTTAGTTACAGGGACACGTCAAAGAGTGGGCACATACTTCAGCGGCATATTCCACAATACTCTGCACATCCGATGAAGAGTATATTTCCTTGCTGGAGTATGCCCCCTTCTGCGCAAGTTCTTCAAACCCGGGTATTGTCAACGGGAAGCTTTGGGAATCGACGACGTGCCAATGGAAAACGCTCATTTTCACCAAGCTCATTGTGTCCAAAACTCTCTTGATATCCTCGACAGGGAAGCTGAATGGGCAAAGCATCAACAGCAGCTACTTTAGAGAGGTACAAAAGACGTACAAGTTTCTCGCAGTGTCCAGCATGAACCCTCGATATGGCTACACACTCCGTCCAGAGTTCAGTTAGAAAGGTACGGCTTCTTGGACCGAGAGAGTTTGACTCACGAATGCAGGGTAGTCCCTTTCGATGACTACAGGGGCCTGGTAAGCATATACAGCCCCTCTAGCATCTCCTTCATCGGCATTTCCGGCATCCCGAGCTGGAAGCCAATACCACAACTGCTCAAACGTCGTCAACCCCCTCAGCAGACCCAAACTCGAATTGGCTTTGATAACCGCAGGACTTCCATCTGCCGGGACCTTCAACGAGTACTCTTCGCTCCTGGTACCAATATCTTTGACAGCTTCGACTGAGATGGGGAGGAGCGAGTGTGATGTTGAAGAACCATCATCGTTGGTGGTGGTGGTAGATTGGGAGTGAGAGTCAAGTGCCAACGTCAAGAGCGACAGCGACGCGGCGCTCTCCAACCCTTCTCGGTCGTCCTCTCCACGTCCGACAACGAGCCTCCCGAGTTTATCGCTCCAAAGACGATGTTTAGTCCGGGAGATGGCGTCCAGGAGGTCCTGTGGTGGAGACAAGCTGGAGCCTGCTTCGAACTGGATGTCGAAACTCGAGGAGAGCTTCAGCAGGCTAGTCCCTGTTTCGAGGTTCCTGGGAATGGGCCATAGCGCGTTTACGAGCCCGACGACGTGTAAAGTGATATAGACGGGTACGAATGAGAGTTTCATCGTGAATTCGGTGTCATAGCAGATGGAGGTGTTGGTGTAAGAAGTTACGACATCGCTTAGCTACATGTACTATGTAGTGGGAAAGGCCTAGCACGGTTGGAATTGACTGTGATATATGCAACTTCAATGCAAGAAAATGGTGGTAGATACAAATGAATGGCGATAAAATACAGAATAGAAAATGGTGTTACAGCCCCTCATCCCACATCTTCCTCGTCAGCGCGACATAAAACCGTTCAAGATCAGCCTTCGTAGCAAGTTCGTTCTTCCTCCAACGCTGCCTCTCCCTTTCCATCATTTTCTTGACCTCACCAACCAAGTTCTCTGGTCTTGTGTCAGATGAAAAGCGTAGCGGGGGTATGTCGTCGTGATCCGATGGTCTTGAGGTGGATGATGAGGAAACCCCGGGCCCCACTGTATGAGCGATCATCTCAGCAGCAAGCTTACGGATGTCGTCGTCTCGGTCTCTAGCGTCGGAGCTACGAGAAGCATCTACTTCCTTGTCTTTGCCCCTGAACAGATTTGGCGGTGTTGGCAGTGTCCCGGCACCCGTCAACATCTGTGGGTTGGGTATTTGGTCCACAATCCAGTCGAAAACTAGCGAAAGCTTGTCCGTGGACGCCCGAACCACCTGATCGCCCTTCGTGAATTCTCTCTGGCGCTGCCGCTTGACCTCATCACGTTCTTCCTCCGTTTCCTCCACCGCAGCTTCTTTGGACGGACTTTGACTGCTACTGCCTGATACTGAGACTTGAGAAACCCCAGCTTTCTCCTCCCGTTTCCAACCACCAAGGAAGCGCGTCCATTCCCGGATATACCACGCTTCTTTGTTACTGTTGGGTGGAGGAGGCTTTACATGGCTGGTGCTGGTTCCTGCTGGCGCAGAACCGAGTCCAAGTACTGGTATGGCCGGAAGATCGACGCCGAATTCGATACCGCGCGCGCCTCTCATTTCCCAGTCTAAGATAGTGCAAGAATAAGCAAAGAGTCAACAATGAAATTTCAAGAAAGAAACTTACGGTCAACGTTATCCAAAGTCCCAAGGAACTCTCCCCACTTGGCACTCTGCACAGTGACGAGACCGTCATTCCCCCATTCACGCTGATCGGCCCAAACGGGGTTCTCGGGTGGTGGTTTTGAGCTGTCCTCTTGTGCAAAAGCTTCAGACAACAACCGGGCCCGCTCTTCTTCCTCAAACCCGTCCACGACTAGTTTTGTGAACCAGAAAGGGTGAAAAATGCTGACACTGCCTGCTCGGCCGGCTACGCTGAAGTATTTGACGTTGGGGTCATTCGGGGTAGCTGGGTTGAATACCTCGTTGAGGTACGCCGATGTTAGACACGCATAAGCGGGTGAGTCGACAGTCGAAAGCATGAGTGTTGTAAACGAGGACGGTAGAGAAGTGACGTTGACATTAAAGAGGGATGCGAGACTGGATGAGGAACTCGGAGCATCGTTCGACGTCTCCAAAATNGGGGGGAGGCACTGTTCGAGGCGACTCGTATTCATTTAGCTCATCGCGTTTAGGTTGGCCGTATTGAAGCTGACGTTCTTGCTGCTTGAGCTTTCCTATGCCGATATTGTCCTGGAGGACGATTAGAGAATGTAGAAGGAAACTGCGGTATTCACTTACCACACACCAGTCCATGAAGGGACTACCACGATGGGGAGTACTAATCGTTGTCAACGACAGAGGAGTGTATTCAGTAGGTTGTATGTGGGTGATCAAATGTCGGCAGTCGAGACCTCCCATAGAATGGGCTAGAAAGTTGACTCCCCGACCACGGGCCTTGATCTGTAGTTGCTCATCGAGACGAGAAGAACGAGACTCGACGCTCCCAGTACTGTGTGGACCTTAGGAAGGGGTTACAAAAGAAGAAGCCAGACTCACCCAGGGACAGACGTTACAATCACTTCCGCTCCGACTGTTCCACGTAAATATGCGAGAGCGTTGGCCCAGTAGTGCATCCGCAGACTGGGAAAGTTTGTGGGTCCTCGGGCATCGAAACCGTATAGTCCTGCATGCACACAGCTTCAGCCAAGCTCCACAAAGCCAGACTGGAGCCACGCACCATGGCAAAGAACGATGGGATACCNGGGGGGTTCGAACGGGATCAACGAGAGCTGGATTCATGAGTAGTTGGTGAATCGTGTCCGGGGGAGACTTGGGGCGGGGCTTATATTCGGGCAATTTCCTGGGGGAAGGTGTCGAGCGCTCAGACTGCCTACGGTCGAGGTCCGGAGGTGGTTCCGTGGGCGAAGAGGGCGGCAGATATAAATCTCTTTGTTGTTCAGTGGAAGACACGAAAGAAGGCCACCAGTTTCTGTTCAGAAACGGAATGGACACGGTTGAGGCTGCCGGTAATTATCAGATAGTTGCTCTTTGTATACTCCTTTCGATCTGACCTTGGAGTACACCTGAAGATGGGGAGGTCTTCAGTCGATCACGCAGCAATCCCAGGGATGTCTCCCTGCCTCCACCCGCCCATCCCGGAGGGTCGAGTCGTGTTTCCCCAAAGGGTTCTGTGAGCGGGCGATGGGTGAGTCGTTGACGGAGCTTGGATTTGTCGTTCTGGAGGCTGGAGTACTGGTTGTAGATGGAGAGGGTCGAGACGACATTGAAAATTCTTCTGGCTATCGCAGCGACATAACTAGGGAAGGAGATGCTGCTCATGGCATTGGAACAAGGACGGAGCCCCACAGCTGGATCAACCCGAACCCCCAAACCAGCACGGCCCGCATCCACCCGGACTCCGACGACAGGGGCGCTCCTGCCGGACACCGTAGTGGCACCGATCCTTGGGCCGTTTGACGAAGGGCGCAAGGGAGATTTTCGTTTTGGCAGAACCTCAGGGAACGTATCCTGTTTTGAAACGAAGCAACTGAGGATTTACTCACCGAATGTATTGGTGGCGGTACCGTTCAGTGATTCGCAGGATGCTAGGTGTATTTCGATTTTCAATTCCATATTCCAGCCAGACTCATGGCTCTCCTAATCTGGGCGATGAAAGGCAGTGATGCTTCTCGACCCAGTGTACAGGAAGAGATATTGGCGCCTTGGCGTCTACTATTAATGTCGTCACTAGTACCCCAGGCCCCTGAAGCAGCGTTCAAACTCCGCTGACACGGGAACGGTATTTGCCGACAAATCCAACGACCGTCTTGGCACCGCCACTATACCTTCCCTTCCGCTACGTCGCTCATCGTCAACGCTCCTTTGTCCTTACTTTTCTTGACGTTGAACAAGAGTTCATAACAACAGACATGCCTTCCGATTTGTGCCCAGTTTACGCCCCCTTCTTCAGTGCCATGGTGCGTTGTCTCCCACAATTCGAGTCCCAGCAGTGCACTGACACACATCGCCGACGCTCAGGGCTGCACAGCGTCCATTGTCTTCACCTGTAAGTGAACAAGCCATTGAGCTTGCTCGGAACTCGAAGTACTCATCTGTCTGGTTCCGCTGGCGAATTAAAGGCATTGGAGCTAGGTGTGTTGACTTTCGGCTGGTGACGCGATTTTGTGGTCTGATTCGATTCCCTTCCCTGCCATTCTCGATTCCAACAGCTATGGAACTGCCAAGTCTGGTGTTGGTATCTCTGCCATGTCTGTCCTTCGCCCGGACATGATGATGAAGTGTTCAATTCCCGTCGTCATGGCTGGTATTATCGCTGTACGTGGCGCTTTTCTCGCGGACTGCGCCCAACTGCGCAGCATGTCTGCGCAATATGTGCTAAACTGCTTCGGTTCTGTGTTTGTAGATCTACGGTCTCGTAGTGTCTGTCCTCATTTCCGGTAAACGTAAGTGACTAGAAGTTCGACCCTTGCATTGCCTTGAAGCTCACTTCGTTGTTTGTAGTCAGCCAAACGATGTCCCTTGCCCAAAGTTTCGTTCAGCTCGGTGCTGGTTTATCTGTCGGTCTTGCTGGTCTTGCTGCTGGTTTCGCTATTGGTATTGTTGGTGACGCCGGTGTTCGTGGAACCGCTCAACAGCCCCGACTCTTCGTTGGCATGATCCTGATCCTCATTTTCTCTGAAGTCTTGGGTCTTTACGGTATGTTCTATCATTATGTCAAATTTTTTATACTAGTTCGCTCATGCCTTACTTCAGGACTCATCGTCGCCCTCATTATGAACACAAAGTCTGATAGCATGGCTGGAGTACGTCCCTTGCTTGAGCTGTTCGAGAGCTGTTTAGCTAACCTCCCGATAGTGCTCTTAAATTGTGTTCAACCCCCCCTTCCAGATGACCTTCCACCAGTATACCAGCAGATGTTGTATTCGTCTCTGTTCGCGATGGACGATTAGGCACGCTAGGAGTAGGCTGTGATACTGCTATTTAATCTACGCTTCTCGCCATACATCCTTCGGGACATCATCATTGAAGCGTCCTTGCTGGCGAAACCTCTCAATCCATGGTTGAACAGTTTATTGCACGGTAGCGGGTTGGTATGGAAGTATCGTCTACACAGTTGTCCCGGCGGTGTGCGCGTGATCCGTTACCAGTCTCGTCACGCAAACACGAACATATGTCGCGTCCGACGTGTCGTTGTGCGTTTTCTCGACGACCGAGAAGAGATTTTCTAAAGCCTGAGTTGTACAAGGATCTAAGGTGTGTGTTCTCTGTATTTGTTATGACTATTATAGTAGAATTAATCGAGTACAAAGCCAAATGGACCGTCTCTGGGAGAAAGAGGCAAGATGCGTCAACTCGGGACGATTGCCAACGATCCCTGCGCACCACGACCCGCTTCTTGGGCATTGAGTACTAGTGAGACTTCACAAGACACACATGACCGCGGCCAATTTCCAAACGGTGTCTCAAGTTGTCTGTCTGTCTGGACACATCGATAATTTCCAGGAACACATTGTTCCGCTGAATTCAAAACTCTGCGGATACACTCCGCCTGAGCTCCGGTTTGTCCGCTTTTAGGATCACCCCGAGCGAGTGCTTTGATCAAATCGGTTGACCACGCTGTTTCTTTCACTTTCCTCTAGTCCTTCAGGAAATTGCTCAAGAATTTATCAGGATGACCAAGAAGAAGACGAAAAAAAACACAGCGTCGGAATGGCCCCCAGGAAGGCTCAGCTTCAGCTCTTGCCAAGCAAGCCCCTGATGAAGACATTGGAAGCTCCTTGTGGACTGCGGCGAAGACTGGTATTCATGGCGCCTTCGACAAACTCGCAATTCTCAATCTGAAGATCCACTGTACCCTCTTATTGGAGAGCCACGAACCCGACAACAAGTTTTGGATTGGAGCCGTGGACCACGCGGCACGTATCATATGTCTGTTACTTGGACGAAGCGACCAAATCAAAATCCCGACAAGTGAATGCTACACACTTTTCCTGGAATCGAAAGCAAGAAAGTCATTTTCTCCTTTCTTGGAGTGGCAAGCCCAAGAGCTTCTGCCTATTTCCCCAGGTTAGTCTCATATTGCTCCAATAACACATTCCTCAGTTTTCTCTTAGGTGTCGTCAGGGCATGGGAGACACCATACAAGGGAGATGCCCATGAAATTCTCCTTTCGAGCATTCTTCAAGACCCGCGGAAGGACATTTACTGTAACACTGGGGCTCTCATCCAGTCTTCGGGATATGGAAAATCGCGTACTGTCGATGAATTGGCAAAGCTGGTTTTCACCATACCAATGAACGTCCGAAGCAAGCACGAGAGTGAGCAAGGTACGGATATTGTTAACATCTCCCCTCACCGTATCTCCATCTAAGACTTCTTCCATCGAAAAGGTGCCTATCCGCCTCCAGACCTAGATATGGTTGACTTTATTCGATCAATTCCTTCTACTGCCTCGGGAAATGAAGTCATCGCCATGTTCGAACTTCTGTTCGGGGTATTGTTCAAGTGGGTTGCCAAAGAACTCGATACCCTGTCCTATTCAGACGAGCAAGCCACCCAATTCGCGACCAAGTGGCGTGAGCACATGCAAATCAGAAGACAGGCAATGTATCGCGAGGTTCTCAGGGAAGTTCGAAGCGTGCTTTCCGGACGATGCAATGCGCCCCAGAATGCCTTCTTGACCTTGAAAGCCATAATTGAAAAGGTCCCTGCTGTCAAGAGCGGTGCCCAACAGCTCTCAATTTTCATGTATGTCGATGAAGCGCACACACTAGACGAAGAGGTCGGCGGTTCGACACTATACGAGCTCTTGATCAAGGCTCTCAATCTGTTCCATGGCCAAAGCTTCTTCGTGTTGTTCATCTCAACCGTCTCCCGCGACCACCAGCCCGTTGAACCACGTCGACTAGCTCCGTCTGGTAGAATGTTGATGCCGGAAATCGTCCCTTACAAGCTTCTAGCCCCTTATACCGAGATGCCTTTCGATTGCCATGAAACATTCCCGTTATCCCCAGGAATGAAACTCGAAGAAATACAGGGTGTCGAATTCCTTGTTAGATTCGGACGCCCCTTGTGAGTATCTTTCCTCGCCCCAAAGTTNGAACCCCTAGCGCTGACCCCCACGCAGGTTTTGGACCCTATTCGAAAGCCTTAACAGCGAATCAAATATCAAGGGGCTCGCCATTTACAAACTGACCTGTTCTCCGAATTTGCAGCTGCGTTCGCTAGCAACCGAAGCCAAGTTGGCCGTTCTTGACACCCTTTTAAACCTGCGTTATCGTTCGCTCAGGCTTCATTATAGCATGATCAAGGAGATGGTTGGCAGCCACATGCGCACGGTCTACTCGGCCCCTCGGAGTCGAGAGTACATGCACTCAGGCTATCCATCGGAACCGATACTCGCGGAGGCGGCGATGGAGATCCTCCACCGCAACCAGTCTGGCACCCTTGGTGGTCGAGTGGTAGATGCAGCCGCCCAGCTCTTTATCTCCCTCAACAACGGTCCTAGCAAAGGCGCGATCGATATGGGTCGGCAGGGTGAAACTGTCGGCAGGGCGATCCTCCTCCGAGCGTATATGGGCGCTGTGCAGGAGAGCTATGATAGTAAGACTAGGATCGACTGGAGCATGGGATGCAGCTTGGTATCCTTCTTGAAACACCTCACTGCAGATGGATTCCACCGAACAGTACTAGAATGCAAGCCAGACAACATCGTTGACTCTCACAGTCAGACCCTTGAAATGGCCTTCGCCAACGCTTGGGTTCGGTTCACCCATTTCGTACCAGCAGCCGACAATACAACTGTCACTACCTCCGTTGCGTGGCCCGCTTTCCTTCGGTCTATGGCCTTCATCTGCAGCCATTCCGATCAGGAATCGTCCGTCAATGTGTCCATACCGGTTCTGCTTGACAAGGCAGCTCCCATCGAGGAGAAGAATATGTCTATCATCGCCATACAGTTCAAGCATCGAGGAGCCAAAGCAGCTCGTGACGCCATCTTTCCTTCTTCAAGCAGCTCTCGGTCCCAGGAGAACTTGCCTCAACGACATCGTTCTCGACCCTATATTTCGCTGGTGATGGATTTTGGGGCCTTTTCAGCTTTCAAGCAATGTACGGAGGTTCCACCGGGGGAGCAATCTGCCGTTGGGCAGGAGAAACCCAGCTCGAGGCATAAATCACCACCTGCCATCGGAGTCGTCGCTCTCAACCCGCCAGTCCGATCAAGTAGTTCGAGCTCCCCTACGGTTCATAGCGACGACAACCATCCCCGATACAGCCTCGTCTTCTATGGGTGTTCCTCCAAGGTGTATGGATGCATTTCAGAAGAGAGCGACGCCGACTATGAGGAGCTACTTCGCGTTTCAGGCGATAAATTCGCGGACCACCCCCGAGCGGGCACTCTGTCCAAGGTTATGAAGATGAAACCAGTTTGGGAGCCTGGTGGGGAGAGCTACGGGTGGGTGAAAGACGAGTGGCTCCAGGACGGGGTGGATGAGGAGAGTGAGACAGACAACAAGTAGTGTTGGCACGAAGAGAGTGCGATTATGAAGAGTGGACGTGGGGCGTGGAGGTTCAACCTATCGTAACCAAAGTGGCTTGCAAGGACCTCCAGACAGTTTCAACAGTGTATAAGATATTCGCAGCGACATTCAGCGGTTCAAGGGACTAACTGGACGGTGGCACGCATTTCTCACTAGTGATTGAAGAAAATGTAATACACAGAAAGAATNAAAAGAATGCCAGTCATACTAGTGAACACAATCGTAATGCTCGCTTCACGCGTCCTCTACATATTCTAGGCATTTTCATCAACCTACGCCGCATCCTGTAGCCATTTGTCATCCACCCACCCGTAGCTCTCTTCACTGGCCTCCTAAAAACGATTTCATCTTCAAAACCTTGGACAGGGTGCATGTTCGGGGGTGGTCGACAAAGTCATTGCCTGAAAGCTGAAGCAACGTCTCAAAGTCGATGTCGCTCCTCTCTGGGATGCACCTATACACCTTGGAGGAACACCCATAGAATACGAGGCTGTAACGGGGGTGGCCATCGTCTTTGGAGGTACGCGGGCTGACTTCTTGGAATACGGATACTACAAGTCAGGACCCGCGGAACCTGTGGTGGTTGCCATCCGCTCATGAGAACCCTGACAAAGTGGATAGGTTGAATGACAGTTTGGGCAGAGCGACTCGGAGATGACAACGCTCCAAAATAGATTGCCTCCCTACAGTCTGGTATAGTGAGTACGCAATTTCGTGGGAGCCTTAGCATCAGGTTCAGGATTACTTGGGCGTTCTCTCAGAGCTTCGAAATGCCTTATAAACTAGACCTAAACGAAGGTTTGAACCACCCCCTTCTTACGCTTATTGATCATGTCTGACACAGAAGCGCCCTTCAGGATCTCTATTCCCGACGATGAGCTCGAGTCCCTCAAGCAGAAACTCGCTCTAACGCGCTTTCCTGACGAGCTTGAGGATGCTGGTCGGGACTATGGTGCCCCTTTGGCGGACATTCAGCGGCTTACCAATCACTGGAAGGATACCTATCTCTCAAAGTGGAGGGAGCATGAAGCGAAGTTGAATGAAGACTTTCCACAGTTCACAAGGGACATCGAGGTCGATGGCTTCGGCACCCTCAACATCCACTATGTCCATAAGAAGAGCACAGTAGTGGATGCCGTCCCTTTACTTTTTGTCCATGGTTGTGAGTCAAATCCAGATTGCTGTTTCATGCTCAGTCTGACGTGATTCCTTGCAGGGCCCGGTAGCTTCCTGGAAGCGAGAAAGATATTGCCCTTGCTCGTCGAAGATTCCCCAGAGCATCCCAGCTTTCACGTCGTTGTGGTTAGTCTTCCAGGCTATGGCTTCTCAGAGGCTCCCAAGAAGAAAGGGTTTGGAGTTCCACAATACGCCGAGATTGGCCACAAGCTCATGTTGGCACTTGGATATAACGAATATGGTACAGTATCATTTGCTACTCTGCCTTTTGCTCAACTCACAATTTCACCTGGTAGTGACACAGGGTGGAGACTGGGGTTCCCTAATTACGAGAAAGATTGCCCAGGTTTACGGACCGAAACACAGCAAAGCATGGCACACTAATACGCCTATGTGAGTTATTTTTACCGTCACGCCAGAAATCTCGGGTGCTGACCACGATACTCGCTTTTGCTAGTGGGGAGGCTCCACACCCCACCAGACGCCCTTGGCTCCTCCTCTCGTACTTGCTATTCACACTTTCTCCGAAGGAGAAGGCTGGTCTTGAGCGTACCAAATGGTTCCAAGAGAAAGGCATCGGCTATTTTAAAGAGCAATCGACCCAACCGCAGACTTTGGGCTACAGCTTGGCGGATTCACCCGTCGGGTTGTTGGGATGGATTTACGAGAAACTGGTGAACTGGACAGACGAGTATCCTTGGACAGACGATGAAGGTAACGATGACACCTTGCCCTAAAACTTTTCTGCTACTGATGATACTCGCAGTTTTAACCTGGATCTCCATCTACTGGTTTTCTAGGGCAGGTCCTGCGGCCTCGGTCCGTATTTACTACGAGGTCAGCAACCAATCACCGGAAGGGTTCGCTCGAAATATCGAAACGCCCATTCCGCTGGGCCATTCCTACTTCCCGAAGGAACTTGCTGTTTTGCCTCGAAGGTTTGTCGTTCGTTCCTTCATTGTACCGTGGACCGCCTGACCCTCCTGAATAGCTGGATTAAGGCATCGAATCCGACGCTGGTCTTCGAGTCTGAGCACGAGGGTGGCGGCCATTTTGCAGCGCACGAGCGTCCAGAGGGTCTGGTAAGCGACCTCCGCAAGATGTTTGGAAAAGGAGGGCCTGCATTTGGGGTGGTGCCTGGAAAGACTGGGTATGTGTGGCTTTTAATGCTTCCTTTGGAAGTGTATGTTGACCGTCTATCGCAGGTTTTGAGGATTGATAGCAGTTGGGACTCGTGCTAAATAGTTGACTGACCGGATCGCCAACCTTTTCGAACCTTGTAATTTTAACATCCTCATTAACGATGCGTTCAGCTTTGAACGGTAACTTGAGTGTCACGGTGGGTCGCAGTCGGTATTTTCATCTTCCTCAAAACCATCACCCTGGTTCTATTATGATGGTGCAATGCATGCCGCTAAGCTTCTCAAGTCACCTGAAGGGATGATATCAGCATGATTTTGTGAAATCCGGACGCAGGGTGGCTGGTGGCCTCTAGACAATTTCTCCATCCTCGTTAGGGACATCGGAATGCCTATATCATCATTTTGGTACGTCGGATGTTCATATGACCGATTTTTTGAAGGCCTGGTCAGGCCTCGCAGTCTCAGGACCACAGCTTCTTCGATGTTGGAGCTGTAGTGTGTCATGATATGAAGGATGAGGTGAACCAGCAGAAAGCTGACAGAGAGTCTGCCCCGGTCCAAGTCTCCCTAAAATTCCCCTTCGAATGTTCGAAGCAACGGTGAGGAGACAAGTGATGCGCCACAAAACGCTGTACAACCGTCAGGGTCTCAACCATTGCTGCCATTGCTGTCGGCTGGTCCTCCTTTCGAACGGGATGTTTTAGGCCTGGCGGGGTGCGGGTGGTCCAATACTCGTCTCGTCTTGCAAACACGAATTTATGTCGCGTCCGACGCGTCGTTGTGCGTTTCCTCGGCTACCGAGAAGAGATTCTCTGAAACCCGTAAAAGGATCCAAGGTGTATATTCTCTGGGTTTATAATGTCTATTGTAGTGGAGTTAAGTGATGCCCAAACTGGCCCCTCTTTATGCTTGCACTTGGGCATTAAAGACGCGCTCTAATTTGAAGATTCGATTGGATACCATCTATATGCCTGTTATAACGAGAGAATCACAGACCGATATTCAGTAGCCTAGGAAACGTTTACTACAAAAAGAAACTCACAATACGATTCACTTCGCTCATAATGTTTGATCTAAATTCGTGAATGTCCCCAGTGTAGTAGATGTGATTGTCTATCAGCGCTATCTCAATGTCCACAAATTCTGTACATGCATTTGGATCGTCAGTAAGAAAGAGAGGAATGGTAGGATTGCAAGGAAAGCAGCATACCGCCGTTTAGATTCACCCATTGAACCAAAATTTCTCGTCCGTCGGGAACGTAATTGAACTGAGGAAGTAATTGAGATGCTCAGATCGCTTTAACGCGGTAGGAACTCGAAGGCGGCTCACGACGTTGGTCTCAAACAAGTAGGCTTGAGCTTTATCATGGTTAGGTCCAGCACCTGGGATTGCTAATTCACAAGTGAATCAGACTCCGAAAGGACGCGCATTATATGTCGAAAAACTCACAAGAGTAGTGGGTATGCCGAGGGATGTGAAAGCTGGTGAAGGAAAGGATATTGAGATCTCAGGGTTATGCTCCGACAAACTGGCGTAGATTCCGAAAAGACTGACTTCTTGGAATACGGATACAAGTCAGAACCCGCGGGACCTGCGGCGACTGCCATCCGCTCATGAGAGCCCTAACAAGTTTGCTAAGTTTAAAGACAGTTTGGGCGGAGCGAGATAAAAGATACTGACAACCACCCGAATTTCCATCACAGGACCGGACACCATGAACGCGTACAGAGTCGCGTCGTTCTTGGAAGACACAATTCGATGGCAGTCCAAGTAGCCGAGAAGTGGACCCGATAATGTGTCGTTGTGGATACCGATGTATCCTTTCGACGCAAAGCTGCATTCAAATTCAACCTGATTAATGCTAGGCAGCGGTACATGCAAAAGAGAAACCCACTGTTCTGCTGCTTCTGCAGTGAGTACGAGAGCACGAGACCAATCAGTGCTGCCATCAACCCGCAGAATTGAATGAAAGAGGGTCCGCACTTGTATTGTCTTCATCATCAAACCAGCTCAGAATCGTCGTGTCGCGAGCTTCAAGGGCCCTAGGTCGGCCAGGAGGTACGCCGAGCCTGCGCAGAATATCGTTCCGTCGATTTTCTGCGAGGGTGTACAACGAGTCGCTCGACAGCGTCCACGCCGCCCATATAAAGGTTGAAAAAACCAACGCCAGGAGTCCAACTTTCATCGCTCGGACCCAGAACCTCGAGGAGGGGTAGTGTCAGAAAGAAAACAGCGTCGGAAGGTTTGACTTAGGTCTCAGGTTGACCCTCACGATATTTAGGGGCTAGGAACAAACTGCCGGCCGACTGTGTGGCTGGCCTGTGGATAACCGTTGACAGCGATTGTGCCTAGTTGTGCCTTATGCCTTCGCCTTCGCACCTCTTTGCACTCAATCCTCGAGCTGGAGGGCCCGGCTAGGCCCAAAGCGTCAGATTTCGACAACCTAGGATGGTATCGAAACCCCATCTTATTGCCTGTGCAGTGTGCACGCTCTGGAGTGTCCAGCTCGAAAACATGGCGATACGTGTAGAAGATGTATGAGACCCTCGCAGGCGACGGCATAGTCCAAGGGCTTGCCTGTCACCCGAGACTGGTTGTCGACGATGTCGTCCATGGTATGCCGAGCATGGGCTCCGTGGCCAGGATTCCGATTTACCGACGCAGTACGCAATTTCGTGGGAGCCTTAGCATCAGGGTCAGATTACTTGGGCGTTCCCAGAGCTTCGAAATGCTTTATAAACCAAATCTAAACGAAGGTAACGTTTAAATCCCCTTCTTACGCTGATTTATCATGTCTGACACAGAAGCACCCTTCAGGATCTCTATTTCCGACAACGAGCTCGAGTCCCTCAAGCAGAAACTCGCTCTAACGCGCTTTCCTGATGAGCTCGAGGATGCTGGACGGGACTACGGTGCCCCTCTGGCTGACATTCAGCGGCTCACCAATTACTGGAAGGATACCTACCTTTCAAAGTGGAAGGAGCATGAAGCGAAGTTGAACGAGGACCTTCCTCAGTTCACAAGGGACATCGAGGTCGATGGCTTCGGCACCCTCAACATTCACTATGTCCATAAGAAGAGCACGGTAGTGGACGCCGTCCCTTTGCTTTTTGTCCATGGTTGTGAGCCAAGTCCGCAATGCCGTTCACACTCAGCCTGACGAGATTCCTTGCAGGGCCTGGTAGCTTCTTGGAAGCGAGAAAGATATTGCCCTTGCTTGTCGAGAACTCCCCAGAGCATCCCAGCTTCCACGTCGTTGCGGTTAGTCTTCCAGGCTATGGTTTCTCGGAGGCTCCCAAGAAGAAAGGGTTTGGAAGCACACAGTATGCCGAGGTTGGCCACAAGCTCATGTTGGCGCTTGGATACAACGAATATGGTACAGAAATGCTTGCTACCCTACATCCGTACCCAGCTCACGACTTCACCTGGCAGTCACACAGGGTGGGGACTGGGGTGCCCTAATTACGAGAAGAATTGCTCAGCTTTACGGGCCGAAGCACAGTAAAGCATGGCATACCAACATGCCTCTGTAAGCTCATCATTACATACATCATCCCCGGAATCTAGCGCGCTGACCACAATACGCGCTTCTATCAGCGGGGAGGCTCCACACCCCACCAGACGCCCTTGGCTCCTTCTCACGTACCTGCTATTCAAACTTTCTCCGAAGGAGAAGGCTGGCCTTGAGCGTACGCAATGGTTCCAAGAGAAAGGCATTGGCTATTTCAAAGAGCAATCGACCCAACCGCAGACTTTGGGCTACAGCTTGGCGGATTCACCCGTCGGGTTGTTGGGATGGATTTACGAGAAACTAGTAAACTGGACAGACGAATATCCTTGGACTGACGATGAAGGTAACGATGACACCTTGCCCTAAAACCTTTGTGTTGCTGATGATACACGCAGTTTTAACCTGGATCTCCATCTATTGGTTTTCTAGGGCTGGCCCTGCTGCCTCGGTCCGAATCTACTACGAGGTCAACAACCTAACACCGGAAGGATTCGCTCGAAATATCGAAACGCCCATTCCGGTGGGCCATTCCTACTTCCCTAAGGAACTGGCTATCTTGCCTCGAAGGTGTGTCGTCAGTTCCTTCGTTGTCCCCCAACCGACCTGACCCTCCTTGATAGCTGGATTAAGGCAGCGAACCCGACGCTGGTGTTCGAGTCTGAGCACGAGGGTGGCGGCCATTTTGCAGCGTACGAACGTCCAGAGGCTCTGGTAGGCGACCTCCGCAAGATGTTTGGAAAAGGGGGGCCTGCGTTTGGGGTGGTGCCTGGAAAGACTGGGTATGTGTGGCATGCTTCGTTGAGAGGTGTATGTTGACCGTCTACCGCAGGTTTTGAGGGTTGATAGCGGTTGGGACTCGTGCTCATAATTGACTAACTGGATCGCTAACCATTTCGAACCTTGTAATTTAAAGATCGGACTCATTAGCAACGCGTTTAAGTTTGAGCAGTGACTCGGTGGGTCGCAGTTAGTATCGCCTTGCTGCTGTTATTGTTATGGTGCAACACATGACGCTAAGCTCCTCAGGTCACCTGAAGGGATGATATCAGCATGATTTTGTGAAATCCGGATGCGGGGTGGGGGCTCCAGACAATTCCTCCATCCTCGTTCGGGGCATCGGAATGCCTGTATCATCACTTTTGTACATCGGATGCCCAAGTGACTGATGCTTCGAAGGCCTGGTCAAGCCTCGTAGTCTCGGGACTACAGCCTCGAGCCTGAGCGGAACCATGTGCGGCGTCGGTAATCAACGGAACGGCATCTGACTAAGCAGTCATAAGACATGGCTGATATCCACAAACAGGCCATCAACAAACCCACGAACCTCGCCGTCACTCCGGTTCTGCAGTTTTCTCTCCAGGCAACGACGACGACGACCGCGACAACGACGCTGAACCTTCTGGAACTGGCGAACTAAACTCAAACAGCCGTGCAGGCACCTATACAAAACACAGTCGTTGAGAAATCCCGCAAGATGGCCCAAACTCACGCTTCCAGCCGACCTGCAACTTCATCAGCAGCGACGTCGCCGACCCTCACCAACTTCAGCGACAGCCACGCGGATAAGCAGCTCAGGGGTGAGGATGTCCAGGAGGCATACATTGAGAACAAGGACCGGTTCGTTGCTCCCCTTCTTACGCCGTCCAGTTGCTAATATCAGATGTGTTGGAATGCAGTCTGGTCAACGCCATTGATTCGACCAAGGCCATTCTCAACGACATTCGGAGCTTCAACAGGGATGAATGGGTTGTGCGATATCCACAGCTCAAGGAAACTGCACCAGAAGAACCTGAAGCGACACCTGAGGAGCCTGAGCTGGCCCATTCGCTCCCTAACCGTCGCCCAAAGGGCCAGCGTCGTTCGCTTTCCTTTGCCGATGACCCGAGTTTCGAAACGGAGGTCGTCGTCGCCGACCCCTCAAACTATTCCCCCCCAACGTTCCGTGTCGATGCCCATCATCAAAGACGACCCTGAGGCCGAGTCATCGTCGTCAGACGACGCACAGAAGGAATCAGACAACGTCCGCCTTATCCCTGCATCCGACTTCAACGTGCTCCGGCTAGACCTCAAGCTCGGCACCCACCCTCACTCCTCGTCATCTGCTGCAGTGTCCCTCGTCTCCCAACTCGAAAAGGCTTCCATTGCCAACCTGCTTGACGAACGCATCACCGCATCCTTATCCCATATCGACAAGCTCCGGCTCCGAGTGGAAGATACCTCGTCCAAGGTTCTTGTCACTGGCGATTTGAATGCCGGAAAGTCGACCTTCGTCAATGCCCTTTTGAGGCGAGAGGTCATGCCTGTTGACCAGCAACCCTGCACCACGGGATTCTGCGAGGTCCATGACGCTGCCGAGAATGAGGGGGTTGAAGAGGTTCATATTGTGAAGGAGGGCGCTAAGTACGACATTCTGGACGAGTCTACTTTCACAAAAGCCCCCTTGGAAGACCTGGAGACAATTGTTGGGGACAACGAGCATAAACCTGTCAACCAACAGAACGTCATCAAGCTCTACCTCGCCGATAGCCGAGCTCCTTCGGAATCGCTCCTCAACAACGGCGTCGTCGACATCTCGCTCATTGATGCCCCCGGATTGAACCGTGACAGTCTCAAGACGACCGCTTTGTTCGCCCGACAAGAGGAAATCGACGTTGTCGTCTTCGTTGTCAGCGCCGAAAACCACTTCACTCTCTCGGCCAAGGAGTTCCTCGCCAATGCTAGCCGGGAGAAGGCTTACCTCTTCATCGTCGTCAACAAGTACGCAGGCATCAAGAATAAGGAAAAGTGCCGCAAGGCCGTTTTCGAACAGATTAAACAACTCAGTCCCAGGACGTACGAAGATGCCGATGATTTGATCCACTTCGTCGACTCTGCCGCAGCCCTCCAACCTTACACTGCCAATCCCGCATTCGACGACCTCGAGAGCGCTCTCAGGTCCTTCGTCTTGGTCAAACGATCAAAGAGCAAGCTCCAGCCTGTCTCAACTTATCTCAACAACC
Source organism: Candolleomyces eurysporus (assembly GCA_027579435.1). NCBI lineage: Eukaryota > Fungi > Basidiomycota > Agaricomycetes > Agaricales > Psathyrellaceae > Candolleomyces > Candolleomyces eurysporus. The sequence goes on from JANBPK010001085.1 coordinate 38,586, forward strand.
TCCTCAGCGACATTCAGCTTTTGGCTGATGCGAACGTGATTGTTGCGGATGTGGAAACGGAGAGTGCACGGGCGGACCTTGCAGCCAAGAGGCCGGTGCTGGAGCAGATGAAGAAGTCGAAGGAGGTTTTGGAGAATGCTATTGAGCAGGTTGAGGAGGATGGGACTACCAAAGCCTCGGAAACCACCAAGACGCTGCTTAACGCTGCCCTCGAGCGTGTCGGCCAAGGGAAGCTTGGCGTCGATGTCACCTCCATCCCTATGCCTTCCTACACCGGTCTCCTCGGTATTTGGGATTACGCGAGGGACGTTCGCCGTGCTTTGCTGTCCAGCATTGACGATGCAGTACGGCTGGCCGAGGACGAGGNCCGTTTGACCACGAAGGCTGGGGTGGACAAGGTGAAGGCACTTGGAGAGGAGCATTTGCCCGCCGGAGCTGAGCGCAACACACGAGTGTTCATGCCCGAGGCGATGTTCAGCATGAGGAGGAGGGCAACCAAAGGCACCAAGAGCCGACGGTCGTCGTACAGCAACATTGGTGGCGCCATCGTTGCTGGTGGTATGCATGGCCTCGGTATTGGCCTTGCTCAGCGCCACGACCTGACGGAAACGACGTTCTTCGACCTCTTCGACGTGAACCACCAGTTCTTCGTCCACTTTGGCGATGGGAAGCACCAGGATATGGCGGACACTGATGCTATGACGCCTAGCGCACTCAGCGTCGTCAGTGTTGGTCTCGGAGCGTTGACGATGGTCGGTGGGCAGGCTATTGGGGCACGCGCTATCATCGAGGGCATCGTGCGAGTGACGGACCTTCTCCAGAATGAAACCGCGAGGAATTGGGCTGCGCCTGTCCTTGGTGCGGTGACCCTTGGTGCCACAGCCTACCTTGTCCTCGAGCTTCCCAACACTGTCCCTCGAACCGTTGGTCGTCGTGTCAAGGCTACGATTTTGCGGGGCGATGGACAGGAGGTGCCTGTTTCGTTTGTTGATGGGCATGCTACCCGAGTTGGACGGGAGACGAGGAAGGTGTTGCGGCTGGTTGGATGGGATTTGAGGGAGAGGTTCAGGGCCTCAATGGACCAGAGCACTGCCGAGGTTAAGGGAGCTGAGGAGGCCGAGAGGAAGGCGAGCAAGGCCAAGGAGTGGTTCAGTGAGGTGTCGATCAAGGCGGGTGGTCTCAAGCAGACAGTTGCCTTTGACGACGTTGATGCGTGAAGGCTGTTGCTCAGTTGTGTTAGACGATGATTGAAGTAACAAGGTAGCGTTTGTTATCCTTATACTGTACGATTTCTTTCTCTATATCTTTACAAGCTGTTTAAATCCCATCTCAATGTTTCTCAGCTTCGTTCTTACGATAATTTCTGTTCCCTTTTACGATGATACACATGTCGATTGCTTGACTATAGACCATTCCTTTAAAATTTCGTTTGACCTCTGATGATATCAATGAATGAATGAATGAAACTTGTTGTACACCAGGAGTGCGTGATTGAATTTAAAGTATTGGTAAAGTCGATGAGGCTAACCAAAGAGTCCGAGTTCACACGGGCGGCCGGCAAAATATTTACGTTCTGATTCTGCTGTCCAACTACAACTCTAGTCGCACCCACTCACCCCGCTTTCACCAACTCTTATCGTTCCTTGTCCCTCTTCGTTGAGGTGCAGGGCCTTTTTTCTACCTTAAAACTGTTCTCAACTCTTTCTCCTAATTATTGGCCGGCTCCATGGCGATGACGCTAACCCAGGCAGCCCTGCGGGTACCTGGGCCTTCATGGGATGAGGAGGTCGTACCTGTGCTCCGAAAACGTGCGTGGATAAGCAATATCTTGCCTCAGGGCCTGATGCGCAGCTCTTTGGTTCTCTAACAATATTCCAGGCCTTGAAAGCGAAAGCAGGACGCTTTCGAAGCGAATGTCCGCCATCTCCCTCTCCGGAGACGACGCGCTCGCAGCAGTAAACCTACAGTCGTACAATGGAGGCCAAGGAGCTTCGTCACGGAACACACCCACCGCCAATGCTCCAAGCCAGCAGTATTACCGCGAAGTCAACGGTGGGAGCAGCTCGCTCGACTATTCTGGCTCCGCACCAGGGTTCGCTAGCAGCAATCCTAATTCGGCAAAGAAATCCGCTGTAAATGGCTCAGCATCTCCATCGACTACAGACTATCAACGCTCAAGAACCTATTCCCAACCCGACCGTGCCCTTTCGAATGGCTCCTCTAAGATGAATCGAGTGAACAATGCCAGCTCTTCTTCCACACGCACGACAAAACCCACGCGAATCCCCAAACCCGCTTCTCGAACATACGGTAGTCACAGCAATGGCAGCACCCCAGCCATAGCCCAGACCAACGGCTTCGCCTACTCGCCAGAGCAACAGTATGACCCCAGAGGAGGGACATCATCCCACTTTACGTCTTCCAACAACAGTAGATCGACGGTCGGTGGCCTCTCGCACCAGAACCGATCGAATTCTGGGCTTATGAACGAATCGCCACCCTTTCCCCCATCATCATCTACCTCTTCTCTTGCCCATTCGCACAATACAAATGGCTATTACGAACCCAACAACGAGTGGATGGAAGCTGCGCCCTCTCGCCGATCCATGGATTCTGAGGAGCAGCCGTTCGAGCACTGGTATCGAGGAGAAGTGTCGAGGAATGGTGGGGTTGGTGAACTGCGTGTTGGGAAAAGACAGGAGATGCTGGATATCGCAACTTATGGACACATGATTCGGAATCGCAACCATAACGCTAACCACCAACCTTCCCCTCGGTGGGGTCAGCCCCCGTCTCCTTATTCGGCTCCTAGGGAGGATCTGGCTCCTCGCCATCATCGGAAACGTGCTGGCAGTATAGGTGGGCTAACGGAGGTCGAGAGAGTGAGGGGTAGTGTGTATTTTGACGAGGAAGGGATTGCGGCGTTGGGGAGAGTGTTGGACGAGAGCCCTCTAACGGACTTTGAGGACGACCCTACTTCTGATGTGGCGTCAATATCCTCGTTCCAGCGCGTCAATCATAATTTCATCCCAGGCGTGGGGGACATATCGACGACCTCTGGCGCTGTCATCACACCGACTCAACTGACCAACGTACACGAAGACGATGTTGAAGTAACGACACCCAGATATGAGGATCGAAGTGTAACGCCTACTCAACAGACGGCTCGTGGTCAATATCCACCAACTCGAATACCTGGTCGTTCTCGTCAGTCTTCGGAGTCCCGGTCAGGCACCCCCTCCACGGTCAACACCTCTCGCTCTGCCAACAATTCAACAAGTTCAACGTCGAAGACGCCCAGTCCTCCTCCGATGGCACAACCCAGAAACCGCTCTGTGTCTGGCCAGTCAATATCAGGGCCCGGCGGGAAGAAAACAACTTCTGCTTCAACGCCTGCAGGGAAGAAACGGACTCCAGTGAAATCTCTCAAAGGGAAGCAAGCACCGCCGACGATACCCAAGAGGGAAGAAAGTGCTCAATATCCGTCTCCCGGAGATGAAGAAGACATGGCATATGCCATTCCTTCATGGACTCAGCCTGTACCTAGAACAGGCAACTGGGACGAGGTGTGTGGCTATCAATCATTCATTTGTGCTTGGCGATTCATTTACCCTGTCATATCTATAGGTGGTATTGCCTGTGGTGGCAAGGAAGAAAGGCTTGGATGGTCATTATGAGACTGCTGATGGCAGTCCTCAGCCTAAGAGACCCGCCGACGATCCTATAGCACCCGTACGTTGTTTATTGCTTTATATCTTCCCGAGTGTCGTGCTCATTTGTTGTAGGCTCCTGGTACATTCGGATTCAACCACAAGATTCGAAATAAGCCAAGCGATCAGTTCATTCCGCTAGATGAGTTTGGCCAACCCGAGCAAGCAGAGAAGCCGATTGAAGAGGAACCGAAGCCGAAGGAGAAGCATTCCCTCGACGGACGAAACGGACAGGGTTGGCCTCAAAATGCATACGACAAGCATGACCAAACCCGCTTGCCAGCAAGAGCATCACCTCCTCCCTCCCCACCGCCGTTCTCACACTACGCCCCGAAAATTACGAATGGCATGGTTGCCAATGCTCCTCATCCGCCTTTCCCTGACCCACCTCCCGTCAAAGTTCAGGAGGAAGAAGGTGCCGGGTGCTGTAAATGCGCGATCATGTGATTGCTTCGCGTTTTTCGCACCTTTTTACCTCTCTTTCTATGGACAGCAACTTATTTCGTTCACCACCTTATTCGCGTTTCTTACATCGTCCACGACCCTATGCATTTGTCCATTCCTTCTCTTTTTCCTCCACGTTTCTGTTTTCGGTCTGGTCGTGTTGTGTTAGCAATTATTCCCCAAATTATCCCCTAGTTATCATTCGGTTTTCTATTTCCTCCTTGTGTACTTTTAGTAGGTCTTATTGTCGGCTACTTAATCTTCTTCCTCTTCCTCTTCTTATTCCGATTCACATTGGCTTATCTTTCTTCGCGTTACGTTGTTCACGCTAACGATAAGCGCCTTTCTATCTGCCGACCTCTCCACTATCATTAAGCTTTATCGATCCATTTTTACATGGATTCGGTATCCTCCTTCTGCTCCCCCTCTGCCAACCTCTTTCCTCTACCCCTTCATCTTTCCCTTACTGCCCTGTACCCCCGCGCGTCTATCCCTTCCCTACCTCGTCAATTTTTTTCCTACCGTTGTCCATCCTTACGCTCAGTTACCCCTCGCAACCCCTTTTCATACCCTAGTATAAGCACATAGTTACCTACGTACCCGTCTGGCTACCTACCTACCCGGTATTTTCATTTTACTATGGAATCGTTATAGTGCTCGGATTTCTCTCTCTCCCTCCTTCGTCAAGCTTTTTAGAAGCCAGTATCTTGTAATAAAAGGAAGTGGGAATCTCAAATGCCGGCTACTACTATGCGCATACTAGTGAGACAATGATGAATGTGCATCACGAACAAGGTGACAGGATCTGGTGGTCCAAGGTGCCTCCCAGCGCGCGGTGTGCTTTCCGGACAGCATCTGTCGAGAATTGGACGTGGACGGAATAGTTCCCTACAGAATGCGCACTGTTGATACGTAGAGACGTCTTGTTGGTATATTCCGGTAGGTCTTCACCGTCCTTTGACCAGAGGACGGTATAACTTTCGTTTTCCTCTTCCGCCAAATTTGAGCCATCGACTCGCAGGTGGGCTAGGGGTACGAGTTGTAGCTCGAGAATCTTCTCATAGAAGTCCTTTCCAGATTCAGGATGATGTTGGACTTCTGCGCAACTCTCGGTTATTCCTTCGATGAGGTGAATGCGTTTGAGCAGATTGATCCAGAGGCCTTCCATACATGCTTTGCAAAAGTTGGGCTTGGTCACTGTGCGCATGAGGCAGTCTTGGTTCGTAGGCCGGTAGCTGGTTTCGTTATTCATGGAGAAACTAGTGGGCAGAAGCACAGAACAATGAGATTCTCGTAGACGCAATTATGCAATGGTTTTCCTTACGTTGGGTACAAGCTGTAGTGGCCTGGTTTCGATACAAACCTGTACAGTGTAGTGGTCAGCATGCCAGATATCATTTCAAAGGATGATGTAGAACGTACTCTGATTCGTCACCGAATTCAAGCACCTCCGCGCTGCACAGCTGAGCGACACCCTCGAGAGAAGGCTCATTCAGTGTGAATGTAAGCTCATGAACGCCTGCTGAAAGGTGTTCTGACCGGTGAATGTCATAATGCCAGCGATCGAGGCCTACAATGGGTTCTGGTTCCCAGCCGAGGTCGTTACCATCCAACTCAACCTTCAGGTTGGATTTCTCTGGGATTCCAGACAGGGAGAATTTGACAAGGTAACGGGAGTAAGAACCTGAAGATCTAAACTGAACTTTCCATGCCGTTGTGGTATTGAGCATCGTCCATGGGTAGCCTTGGAAAAGCATAACAGACCGCTCGACACGGTACTGCTCTCCTTTTTGAGATGGATTGGTCAACCATTGCTTCCAAGGTAGGTCGGATTTGGTGGAGGAGTTGTATCCGGAGTTGACGCCAGAATACCCGTAAGCGCCGTCGTACTCTTCTCCGACATTGATGATAGAGTGCCCCAGCTCATGACGAAGGACCAAGGGCCCATTTAGATAGGAGGAAGTGATAACGCTGTTCAAAAAGCTTCAGCATACCTGGGCTCAAGGAATAAAAAGGCATGTCACTCACGTGAACCGCCCTCCAAGACCTGGGTATGAGCTGTCAGCTTCAGAATCGGGTGACGTTGGTCGATTGCTCTATCTCACCTCCGTATAGCGGGTCATTACCTGGCGTGAACTTGTCGGTACATGTATGACAGTAAGCTGACGAACGACGTACCCAAGAGGATAGGATAGTCACATCCGGAACCAAGTGAATCACAAGCTGCCCTGGCCACCTTGGGTTTGCTGTAGTAGACCGCTCTCAACTCGGTCCCATCTCGATAAAGGCCAAACGGAGTACTGTGCAGAAGGAAGGAAAAGGAGAGGTTAGAATCTGGAAATCCGATCAAATAGAGGTAACAGAGCGAATCCTTCACTTACTCCTTTGGAACGCCTCCGACTCCAATTCCGGACTAACAGCACATATACGTGAGGTATTCTGGAGTAGAGCAGGGGTTCGCATACCTCATTACTTGGAGAAAACGCCGCCCAAAAGTTGAGCAGCGGCTTAACGGCGTAAAACGTTTGATTTCGGGTTACATCTTCTGCGAGCCGCCTTGCATCCTCGAGAAACTTGGTCTGCTCCGACGCCAGGTCTGTGAGAGTTATAGTATTCAGTTAAACAGCATTCGAAGGTAGATTCTCGGCTTACATCCATCAGAGAAGAATACGAGGTCTACTCTGTTGTCGGACGGACCTGACAGAACCAAAGGCAGAACGTCCAAAGGCGGGACTTCAACGGGGGGTTTCCCGGGCAAAAGTGGAAGTTGCTCGTGATCTATCCTCGATATAGCGCATTTCAGTGGATATTCCAGGAGAAACAGCTCCGAACGCACACGACGAAACTTCTAAGAGCGTGTCACCTCGCTTGCCAGGAGAGACGGGGGTCGATGTGGTGGGGTAAACATGCTGGCACCCGGCGCCAGACTCTGGGGAACCTATTCCATGCCGCGTCAAGGGTCCACGAAGCTAATAGATAGAAACTACCTTGAGCATATGTGCAAATTAGAGATAGGTGGAGGATCGACGCAGAAACAAACCCAAATTGCTTGAACATTGGGTGCTGTATCAAGATTGAGTTAGCGCCAGTTTCAACACGTTGACTCGATCGGAGCAAGAATTGGACTCATACAAAATGGCCCATCCGGGCAGACGTTGACTTGGACACTAGCACTGTCATGCCAAACTTATCTAATGACTAAATTGTTTGGCTATCCACCACGCTTGTATAATTTGGAAAACAATGCTGCAACGTGTTAAAATTTCTACACAATTTCGATGTATGTTGCATCAACTGCTGTAAGTGCTTAGGGCCTTAGGAGGCCTTAGGCCTTATGTATAGAGCTCGGGCTGTGTTTTGCCCCTGACATGGAACAGTCCGCACAACTGAATTCTACTTCGTCTCCATTCCTCTACTCTTTTGGAGGTTATGCCATTGATCGAAGGAATAAGTCATCACTAAACAGAGCTCAAGCCTATTAATTTGAAATCAAACTAGTCAAACGTCTATTCCCTCGCGGGCGCTCAAATCAACGATGTTGACTGCACTGGTTGCTATCTTACCTTTCGAGTCTGATTACGTCGCCATCTCGACCTTTAGACCTGCTTATCGAAAGCCACATGCAACATAAACACGATCGCTCTAGCACTTGCACGGAACGCTTCAAATAATTATATGTATTTTACACAGTTGGAACGCCAAGAAATTTATTTGTTGTTTTGTTTAGTTAGAATCCGAAGTAGTAGGATCAACACTGATGGAATTTCTTAGGAAACGTCAAACCTGGAGTCCTGGACTAAGCTTGGCTCTACAAGTAGTAATAGCCGGTAACCGGTGGTATCCGGTGGCTACGTTGCTTTGCTATCCTTTAATTAGTTTTGATCCGGGAGGGCTTCAGACTGCGCCCCATCTTATGTCACTTCTTATGTCGAAGGGACTCCCTCGAATCTAGCTTTATCGTATCACCTATCTCACCCATGTCTGCACGAAACTCATCACCTCAGCAAAGCTATCCAGAACCTCCCCACGGAGGCCCAGCATCAGCGAGTTCTACTACAATCACCGTGATAGTCGTTGACCAATCGTACAATGTCTACACCAACGACTACAGCACTCGGAACCGGACAACTACTGAGATCATCAACTCAAACAACGACAATTCAACGCGGGCTCGCAACTCCAGCCTCAACAGCAGATGTCCGTTCTGTAAGTGCCAATTCCCTAGGCCACGGACGCCCGACTCCAATGTGAACTTTCTGCAGTGTTTGAAGAGATGGAGCGGACCCCCGGGTCTGGCCAACCTCAGCGACCACAACGCTCGCAATCGTGGCAAACACCACCTTCTCCAGATATGCCCTTCAATTCCCGGAACCATCAGAACGTAAATCACGGCTATGCTCCTCATTGTCCGGCTCGTCCTTGCCTGCGTCATTCCTCGCAACGGCGGCATAATTCCTTGCTCACTGGCACAGGTAGGTCATGATCATTAAGTTACACTGGTGCTCTTTTCAGGCTTACAAGGGTTGTCGCCAGCATACTCAGGCTCTCATCAAGCTGAATTCCCTTCACCGGGATTCGAGAGCGCAGACGCGGACCTGATCAATCCTGTCGCTTCACAACCATGTGGGTGTATGCTCTGCACCCCCAATTATGCCATTTTAGGCCGTAAGCCTCCCGGCTTTCTTCCTTTGCGAAGGGACATCGATCGCACCCATGATGCCGTCCAGGTTCCTTTGCAACATGCCGTTCTGGCACACTTACAATTATTTCTTCGGTGGCTTGCTACCTGGTTCAGAAGCCCTGGCAGAACCTCTGTCAACCATGGTTCTGATTTAGATGGGGTAGTCTGAACAATTAAGAGCGTTGAACAACTGTAAAGTGGAACGCTATCGCCTGTCATACGCAGGACTTTAATCTCATAGAGGATTGACTTAGACACCCTACTCGCTTCTATATTTCTATTACTTTCCCTTTCCCCCTTGTGCTTGCTACATCATTGCGGGCTTGCCCCTCAAAACGGGTTAGGGTCCCCACACTGAGACCTTTCAGTATGCCTGGTCCCCATTGCCCTGAGGGCAAGCCTTATGTATATACGTATCTATTTTTTCCACCTGAACTCCAATTCGCTCCGCTTCACAGAGAACAGTGCTCATTGATATGTATGTTCCTATACTAGATAGCGTGGCGGGGGCCACACCTTAATCCTTACTTCAGTACTAGCTCTGGTGGTTTGAAAAGCAGTCAACATTTGTGTACATACTACCCTCAGGTCATGTCGATGCTTTTTGACCGTGCTCGCGCCAGGGGAGGGAGAGGCAGGGTCCATGACGGATGATCGAATGGTGCGAAAGCCTTTACCAGTTCGCCGCCTTACTGCGGCTTCGATTGTTTTAGTCCGAACAAAGCGATGGCTTGAGGGCAGCGAAAATCGAGATGATTGTTATATCAAAAATTCAATGATACACTCCAAAGTCAAATGCAAACGCCCCAACTTGAATAAGTCAATCTGTTGATAAGTTGAGTATCAAGTATATCAGCAACGAACGGGGGGAAGCGCGAGTGAGTAAACGGACGGTATACCGACATTAGAACCTGCTCAAAATTATTGTCTAGGCCGTCAGACTAGATCCTGAGCAACGTACCCGGTTTTTCCTGGCACAACACCGAATGCAGGACCTCCCCGTCCAAACATCTTGCGGAGATCGCCAACGAGTGCCTCAGGGCGCTCGTAGGCAGCAAAATGGCCTCCGGACTCGTGTTCAGATTCAAATATCAGTGTCGGATTCGCCGCCTTGAGCCATCTTTGAAAACGCGACGGTCAGNAAAAAAAATCGAAGCGGGAAGGAGACAATTTTGTACCTGCGAGGGTGGATAGCAATTTCTTTCGGGAAGTAAGAGTGGCCTAGTGGAATAGGTGTCGCCATGTTTTGAGACACCCCTTGAAGTGATCCCTGCAGGATCTCGTAGTATATACGGATCGAGGCGGCGGGACCGGCTCTGGAGAACCAGTAGATGGATACCCAGGTCAGGACTGCGGACGCGGAGCTTTAGCAGCTGGGAAACTGTCCATGGGGAGTGGGTATATATTTACCTTCGTCTTCTGTCCAGGGGTACTCATCCGTCCAGTTCACCAGCTTTTCGTAGATCCACCCGAGCAAGCCAACGGGAGAGTCAGCGAGACTGTAGCCTAAAGTCTGGGGCTGCGTCGATTGTTCTTTGAAATAGCCGCTCCCCTTTTCTTCGAACCAGTTCGTGCGATCAATACCGGCCCTCTCTTTCGGAGAATATTTGAATAAGTGGTGCGACAGGAAGAGTAAGGGACTCTGGGTAAGCTGCGGTGGGCCAGCACTGGAGCATAAATGTACGCAACAGCAATCGGTGTGAGTATGCGACGGGAAAGGCGCGGTAGACATACAGAGGCATATTCGTGTGCCATGCTTTACTATGTTTAGGCCCGTAAAGTTGGGCGATCCTTTTTGTGATTAGAGCACCCCAATCCCCGCCTTGAGTAACTGATGCGATCGCTTCTAAGTCAGGAGTAAATGATAGCAACGAAATCGACCTTCGTACCATATTCGTTGTATCCAAGGGAAAGCATGAGCTTGTTGGAAACCTATCGCATGATTAATAGCTTTCTCCCTGCAAATTCGAAAAGGTAGGTGTCCTACCTCTGCATATTGTTCACATTTGAACCCTTTCTTAGAGGGTCCCTGGGAGAATCCATAGCTCGGGAGACCAATAGCAACGACGTGGAAGCTGGGATGATCTGGGGAAGCCTCGACAAGCAGAGGTAAAATCTTCCTCACTTCCACAAAGCTGCCAGGCCCTGCAGGAAGTGTCGGCGTCAGCTTGGCACTCACGATGTATTCTGATCCGAACTTCTCTTACAGCCATGGACAAAAAGCAAAGGGACAGCGTCCACTACTGTACTCTTCTGGTGGACATAGTGAATGTTAAGCGTGCCGAATCCGTCGACCTCAATGTCCCTCGTGAACTGAGGGAGTTCTTCGTTAAGTTTGGCCTCATGCTCTCTCCATTTTGGAAGGTGAACGTCTTTCCAATACTTTGTAAGCCGTTGGATATCGGCAAGAGGGGCTCCATAGTCCCGTCCAGCATCCTCGAGCTCGTCAGGAAAGCGAGTCAGCTCGAGCTTCTGCTTCAAGAGCTCTAGCTGGTCGTCCGGAACAGCGATACTGAATGGGGTCTCAGCGTCAGACATTCTGGGGGTGGGGAGAGAAGGTGGGAGACGTTACGTGGGTTGACAGCCCCTCTTTTTTAGGGTGGATTAGTCGACCTTATAAGGTTTTATCCGGCACTTCGGAGCATTGCCAAGGACGAGAACGCTCTTGCTGGCCACGAAATGGTCAGGTGTACCTGTCATTTGCTGACGTGCAGCCGGGACACCTTGAGATTCTCCCCTCGATTGAGAAAGCAGAGGCTAGAGCTGTATGGTCCAGGACACGATATCTGCCTCGAGGGAATATAGTGGCGTCAGAATCGGGTCCTTGGCATAGGCTTGCAGCGCCTGAAAGAAGCTCAAGGTCAAAAGACGACATCATCTGAGAAAGGCCCTTTGCATATCAGCAAATATTCATGGTAGCACATACATGAATTGGCGAGCTTAGCCTGGAGTATCTGGAGCGAGGAACGGAAGAACRGCCAACATCATTTTCAAAGAATCGAAGCCTGCCCTGAACACACTCCCAACATAACTCGCGATCAGATATGAATCAGATCTTTGGAGGTTTCTCCCCAACTACCAGTGTGGGCCTGAAAAGCGGACAGGTTCGTTCCCCCGCTTCTTGTGTCTTCTATCGTGTGCCGACTTTGGAACAGCAGAGAGGATGCCCGGATCGGAAGACCTAAGCACGCAAGGAGGTGCGTTTCCTATCCTGCCTTATCTCTTCTCTCAGAGGGCTCATTTGCCCCCAGCGTGACGGCTTACACCGGGATCCACTGTGTCGTCAATGGCCACCGGAGTTGTTCTAAGCGGCGGCGAAGACAATGTCGTCTGGTATGTGTGCCCAGCACAGTTATCGTCAACCGCTTACTCACCGATGGTTTCTAATGATAAGCCATATTTACTTAATAATCCAGGGTCCCCTATGGGAGTAGCGACTTCTTATGATCCACTCAACGACGCGGGTACATATTTATCCCCATCCCCCTCACCAACGAGGAGCAATATGAACAACAGAATCAGAAATTGAGCAACAGGAAGCACGGTTGCTTGGCTCGACTATTATCTGCATGCATACCGCGGCAGGGCTCGACCTCGAACGGTTTGGCACCAGCCATATCCCCATCCCCCTCACAAACGGAGAGAAATATGAACAACAAAATCAGAAATTGAGCGACAGGAAGCACGGTTGCATGGATACACTATTATCTGCATGCATACCGTTATGGGACGAGCGAGACTCGTCCCTTTTACAACTCCAGACATCTTTAGATATGGAACCTTTCTGGTACACTGGATCGGCTATTTCCAGGGTTCTCGTGCGCTTGCAATGGAAAACCACTAGCAATGGAAGAATCACTATTCAAAGTTTCGGAGGACTGATCACCCACCGAAACAACTCGCAAATGAATTACCCCAGGCCACCCCTTCCGACATCGACTGTCTTGTAGGAGTACATAGTCTTGTTAGATAGTTGATGTTGACTACTTCCGAATGCCAATTGTAGGTTGTAGAGCTCATATTTTGTCTTCCTAGAGTGGATTTCTCGTTCCTTTCGAAAGGTCAAAGGTATGTGTTTCAAGAGAAGTGCCAACGAGCTTGTCTCCAGTTCGACAATGAGTAAAATCTTGTCCGATCAAAAGGTCATCTGTAGGTAACTCGCGATCGAGTAGCAACGAGCAAATGAATTCTAACACTCCTAGTGTTCATTCTTCAAAGATACGAGATCATAAAATTTTAGGCAACCGCGTTCAGGGAGCTTTTCGCCTTTCGACCAACGTCACGGAATGTTCCCAATGCGTCCCAAGCACGACCCGAGTACACACTTTGACGTGCGAGCTCGGTCCCTTCGACGTAGTCCTTCGCGACGCTTGCAACAATGAGCAAAGCAGATGCGTTCATGAGAACGAAATCGAGCACAGGAATTAAATTTTCGGGGATCTGAGAGCCCGAATTGAGGAGAATTTCGAATGTTTCAGCGGTCTCGTGAGGCAGGCCGCCCACGACCTTGGAAAGGGCGTGGACGGGGAGCCCGAAATACTCGGGGGTGAGGACGTGTTCAGAGACGGAACCGTCTTCATGGAGTTCCCATGCATGCGTGGAACCAGCACAGCTCATTTCGTCGAGGCCCTCGAACCCGCAGACGACGAGAGCACGCTGTACGCCGCCTTCGCGCAGAGATTTGGCGAAAGCAGGGCCGATCTCTGGTACGGCGACACTGAGGACCTCGAAGCATTCCCAAGAACGAGAACACTCTTCCTGGGTACGCAACGGTCAGGTGTACCAGTCATATGCTGACCCACAACCAGGACACCTTGAGATTCTCTTGGTTGAGAAATCAGATGCCAGGGCTATATGGTCCAAGGATATGATATATATCTGCCTCGAGGTAATATAGTGGCGTCAGCCTAAGGCTTAGATCGGGTCCTCGGCATAGGCTTCCAGCGCCTGAAAAAAGCTCAAGGTTAAAAGATGACATCATCTGAGAAAGACCCTTTTCACACCAGCAAATATTCATACGTGAATTGGCGAGCTTAGTCTGGAGTGTCTGAAGCATCTGGAGGGAGGAACGGAAGCATTCAAGACCTGGAGTGCCGAACGGCCAGCATCATTTTCAAGAACCGAAGCCTGCCCTAAATACGTTCCCTACATAACACGGGATCAAACAAATGCTGGATCTTTGGAGGTTTCTCCCCAACTACCAGCGTGGGCCTGAAAGGCGAACAGGTTCGTCCCCCCGCTTCTTATTTTCTCTATCGCGTGCTGATTTTTCAATAGGAGGAAGGATGCCTGGATCGGAAGACCTACGAACGCAAGGAGGTATGTCCCCTATCCCACCTTATCTCCTCTCTCAGAGGACTCATTTGCTCCTCAGCGTGACGGCGTATACCGGGATCCGCTGTGTCGTTAATGGCCACAGGAGTTGCGAAGGGCGGCGGCGTTGACAGCGTCGTCTGGTACGTGTGCTCAACATGGTTATCGTGACCCGCTTACTCACCGATGGTTTCTAGCATGACAGCCCAGGTTCCCCAACGGGAGTAGCGGCTTTGTATGACCCACCCAACGACTTGGGTATAAATGGGTCCCCCGTCAGCGTCAGACGGATTTCGGCTCAGCCCCTGGACGCAGGGCTCGAGAATTTCGCCAGCCTCGAATGGTTTGGCACCATTAGGAACCTCCTCGCAAATGGAGAGACAGGAAGAACGTCCTCGGAATTGAGAGGCAGGAAGCACGGTTGCAAGGCTAGACTAGTATCTGCATGCATATTGTTACGGAATAGTCGGGACGAGCAAGACTTATCCCTTCTACTTCAGATAAGGACCCTTTCTGGTACGACACTGGATCGGTTATTTTCAGGGTTGTCTCGTGCTTGCTACAACAAGCTTGCAATGGGAGAATCCCTGGCTAGGGTTTTGGAGGACTGATCACCCCCCGAAACGATTTTGCAAATGAATTACCCCAGGCCATCCCTCCGACGTCGACTGTCTTGTAGGATTAAAAGTCTTGTTAGATAGTTGGTGTTGACTACTTCCGAATGCCAATTGTAGGTTGTAGAGCTCATATTTCGTCTCGCTCTTGAGTGCATTTCTTGTTCCTTTCGAAAGGTCAATGGTATGTATTTCGAGAGAAGTAACAGTGAGCTTGTCCCCGCTCCACAATGAATAAAATCTTGTCCGATCAAAAGGTCAGCTGTAGGTAATTCACGATCGAGTAGCAACGAGCAAATGAATTCTAACGCTCCTATTATACATTCTTCAAATATACGAGATCGTGAAATTTTGGGCAGCAAATTTAGGAAGCAAAGTTTAGGCAGCCGCGTTTAGGGAGCTTTTCGCCTTTCGACCAGCGTCACGGAATGTTTCCAATGCGTCCCAAGCACGACCCGAGTACACACTTTGACGTGCGAGCTCGGTCCCTTCGACGTAGTCTTTCGCGACGCCGGCAATAACAAGCAAAGCAGATGCGTTCATGAGAACGAAATCGAGCACAGGGATCAGATTTTCGGGGATCTGAGAGCCCGAATTGAGGAGAATTTTGAAGGTTTCAGCATTCTCGTGAGGCAGGCCGCCTGCGACCTTGGAAAGAGCGTGGACGGGGAGGCCGAAATGCTCGGGGGTGAGGACGTGTTCAGAGACGGAACCGTCTTCATGGAGTTCCCATGCATGCGTGGAACCAGCACAGCTGATTTCGTCGAGACCCTCGAACCCGCAGACGACGAGAGCACGCTGGACGCCGCCTTCGCGAAGGGATTTGGCGAAAGCAGGGCCGATCTCTGGTACGGCGACACCGAGGACCATACCGCGGGGTCGGGCAGGGTTGAT
>JANBPK010001086.1:0-53193 GCA_027579435.1 Candolleomyces eurysporus
CCGCCTCCATCGCGTACAGCGTCAGTGTGGCGTAGAGGATGGTGGTGGTTGTGGAACAAGATGGAAAAAGCGCCCATCAGGGATCAGGCGGGTGTTAAATAATGCCGAATGCTGCAATTCATTTCACTCTAAAGGTTCTAATGGTATATTGAGCAAGGTTACATTAGTGGGGGTATCTACAATATCTAGTCAAAGAGTGGTGAAGGAAGAGGTGTGCGTTTCTAGTAAAGAAAAATATCTACTAGTAGGCTCGTGAGTAGGGAGGAATGGAGAGGGATACGAGACGGAACAGGGGCGGAATATTAGGAAGAAATGGGAAAGCAGATGAAAATTGGAAATCTACGCCTCTTGAATGTCAGCAGCAGGAATTTGCTGGTCCTCTCGAATACGGAGAATATCAGATCGCGAAAGGTTCGCTTCGTTGCACAGTGCCCTGAAGATTGAGTCCTCTCTATCGAACAGGTTGAGGACAGTGTCGAATTCGGCGACCGAGCCTCCATCCATGACAAGCACTCTGTCGTAATAGGCTGAGCCGGAGGGTTAGAATACGCGCCTTACGAAAGACGGCTGTCGTTACGTACCAATGGTATTCAACCTGTGAGCAATGCAGAGTAAAGTGGCATCCGCAAATTCGGTTTGAATCGTGCGTTGCACCTTCGCGTCGGTCTCAACATCGACGTTGCTTGTAGCTTCGTCCTGGGAGCGCGAGATAATCGTTAAATAACTCCGAGACTTCCAGACGACGGGAGGAGCAACTCACGAGAATGATTACACGGTTATTCCTAACCAGCGCTCGACACAGAGCCAACAGCTGCTTCTCTCCCGCACTGAAATTCGATCCTTCATCAGTGACACTGGCGTCCAACCTGAACTTGTCCTCTGCGACTTGGTCGACGACACCTTGAGCTGGGAGGAGAGAAGCTCTTTGCAAAGCAGCGAGGATTTCAGCATCGGTCCGGAGATGATGAGGGTCACTGAAGAGAAGAGAAGAGAAGCAAAGATGAGGATGAGGATAGTTCCACCGAGCTCTGAATGAGTAGCATGACGTACAGATTGTCACGAAGAGTTCCCATGAACAAGGTATTGTCTTGAGGAACGAGTGCTAACCGCGTTCGGAGGGTTTCCAAGCCAACCTTTCGGACATCAACCCCGTCGATCTCAATCGAACCTCCAGAAAGTTCGACAGTTCTAAAAGAATTCCAGATTCAGTTATTGATCCCAGAGAGAATTCAGGAAAGACGAACCTGAACAAAGCTTGAAGAAGGGAAGTTTTGCCCGCTCCTGTACGACCAACGATACCGACCTTCTCGCGTGGCCGAATCGAGAAGCTGACGTTCTTCAAGACAAGTGGAAGCCCCGGTCGATACACCAGATCCACGTTCTTGAACTGAATTTCTCCATTTTGAGGCCAAGACGTTGGAGGATCGTCGGGCGATTGCAAGTCACCTTCCGAGGGTAGCTCTGTATAGTGGACAACCCGTTCGACAGCGTTCATGTTCTGCTCGTTTTGCGCGAACTGGGAGACCATTTCGGCTGAAAAGGAACACGATATGAGAATTCATCCGACTTTTGAATATTGTGGGAGGGACTTACAGAACACCATCGTCACTGAAAGAGTGCATCAGCAAAAATCAATGAACTTGAGATAAAGGGACGTACCACCGAGGGTGTGGGATAACACCACACCAATCCTAGCTGGGTTGACATCATGACGGAATCCAGCAGCAAAGAGACCGATTCCGAGTACCAGGATGTTGCCGAAGAAGTCGAGTCGAATGCCCAACCACCTCTGAATGGTGATCGTCATGTAATTTGCACGATTCTGCTTATCCAGTCCTTCCGATGCTTTGGTGGCCACCTTGTTCTATAACATGCAAGTCATAGCGGGTCAGCGGAGGGAAATGATGCGGATTTTATATTAGAAGACTTACCTGGACTCCGTACGCCCGAATAGTAGCTAGACCTGTCAGTGTTTCGGAAATAGACGCATAAAGCGAAGATCGCAGAATTGCGTCAAGACGTTTAGTCTCGACAGATGACGCCCGATAGTACACCGATATGAGATAGTAAATAATGGTCAATGGGACGAAGATGATTCCAAGCCAGGGGAAGGTATAGAATATCAAGGCGATCACACCAAAGACGGAGGTGACGATGCTGAGGAACTGCGATCGAAGATCAGGGTTGTCTCGACAAGTCAACTCTAGGCCGGACTCACGCTGAAGAGTACTGGCGCCAGCTCATTATCCAGAGTTTCTTGATCCTTCGACAGGCGTGATACAATGCGACCTATAACGAAAGCATTCAAAGCTGAGTGGGATAACGTCTCCGAGAGGCAGATTTGTATGTACCCATAGGCGTTGTGTCGAAGAACGACAACGGTGACCTAAGAATCCCCTTCAGAGCAGACCTGAACATTCGCAGACTCGCTACCAAGCCACCAATGCTACGGAATGCCATCAGTATCGGAACGAAGGGAAGGCTGCACACTACACGCACAAGAACGCTAGACTACCCAAGAAAACGAATACAGCTTCTCCCAGACCTATCAGGAGTAGATTAGAAACGCAAGCAACCGAAAGAGTCGTGGAAAGGGGTCTTACCAAAGCCGGCATACACTGCCATATATTGGCCTGTTGAGAAGTTATCTACACTGTCGGCAGTCCAGAACCCAAGCCAAAGGTTATTGCCCACTGGATAGTCCACGTCAAACCGAGTTGCACTAACCAAGAAGCCGGTGAACGTACCTGATACCGCTTGACCCGCAAGTAAGAGCACGATGATGAGAGGGATCATAGACAGGCCTCCAGCGAAAGCGGCGTATCGCTTATATGTCCCCCATTCAACAGCTCCTGTGTTTCGTTCTTCGAGCTGCATCAGCACATCCTTAGCTTCTTTGAGTTGGGAATCGACAGCTTCATTGGTCGTGGTGGCCTGGCGACGGGGGTCTGCGGTCTCTGCGACACCATGACCGCCTTCAACTCTTCCATACTCTTCGATAATTCGAGAGAAAGTCGCCCCGCCAGACCGCAGTTCCTACGAGAAAAAGACGATCGTTCCCCAGGTCCCAGATCATGCTAATGAGAGCTTACCTGATATGTGCCCTGCTCGACGATACGGCCTTGGTCCATCACGAAGATGTAGTCCATCTTGTGCAGTACATGCAGCGAATGAGTCACCAAAATTCGAGTCCGACTAGCAAGAGGACCGCTCAAGAGGCAATTATCGAGAATTGATCTTCCAACGTGCGCATCAACTGCAGATAAAGGGTCATCGAGGAGCACAATATCAGAGTCGGAGTAGGCGGCACGAGCAAGGGAAACGCGAGCTTTCTGACCGCCTTTCCAAGTTCAACCTTCAGCAAACAAAAACAATGGGGAAAACGGAAACGCTCACCGCTTAGATTGATACCTTTCTCTCCAATCTCCGTTAACTCGCCATGGGGCAGAGTCGAAATATCGTGGCTCAAGCTGCAAGCGCGAATTATGTCACGAAGTCGGGCCTCGTCCTCAGGCTGGCCGAACAAGATATTGTCCCGTAGTGTGGCATTCTGAATCCATGGGATCTGAGGCACGTACGCCAGGGAGCCACCGACAACAATCTGTGCGAAAGGAATTGTCAAAAATGATTGAGCGTCTTAAGCGTAGATGCACTATCTTTGCTTACTTGTCCTTGAGTCTTTCGCATTTCTCCAATGATCGCCTGAAGTACAGAACTCTACCATAGAAAGGTCAGTTCCCATGAAGACTTCGAAAAAGAGTCATTTCTTTACCTTCCCAGAACCGATTCGGCCAACTATGCCCACGAAGGCGCCCTTAGGAACCGAGAGCTTCAGTTCCTTCAGTTCGTATGGCGGCTCTTCCGGCTCAGAGGGTTCCTCGTCCTTTGCTTCCTCTACGTCGTTCGAATTGGAAGGCAGGGTCGCGTCATCTGCCGCCTTCTTGGACTTTTTGGCGGGTTTCCCTTTCTTTCCTTTGGACTCACTAGCATCTGTGGAACCTGTGTCATCGTTCTTCTTAGATTTCTTCTCTTCTTCAGCTTGGGGCTTCTTGACTGCTTCCCATGTAAAGCCACCGTCGACGTCCACCGCGTATTTAGAAGTGGGATCAAGAATGTAAGGTTGCTCAAGTTCCTCCGAAGCTAGGAACTTGGACATCCTGTTCATCGAGATCAAACCGCTAGCAAGACTCGATAAGGCAAAAGGTAACATTAGAAGTGGAATCCTGATGACCTGTTGTATGCTGTCAGATTGTGTTCGAGACCGCAATTGAGATATCCTCACGTTGAATAGCTGGAGGGACGCAAAAATAACAGCGACATTAAGATCGTGCCCAGTCAATGAATATGTGATCTACCGGTGGGCAGTCAGGAAATACCGTTATAGGGTGAAGTATTTGCCGACGCACAAACGATAGAATGGCAGCAATGATGGGGATCGAATGGAAAACGCAGATAAGCGTCGATAGCGCGATACTGGAGGAAGTTAGTCCGCTGCAATCCGCACTTTATCGGAAGGCACTTACACCCCTTTGCGGATAGCTTTAACCTCTTGCGCTCGCAGTCCACCAATACGAAGGAGATAGAAGGTTTCCCAGCCATAGCACTTGACAAGGCGTATTCCTTGCAAGACCTAAAGATCTTAATATGATGCTTGAGTCTTTGAGGGGGATAACGCACTTCATTTGTCAACTGGGTCCGTTTGTCGGTGATCTTGATTGCCTTGTTCCTCTGAGTGAACATTATCTTCACAAGGACCATTTGAAGCGGGAACCCAAAGATAATGACCTGCGAAAATATGATCAGGTCTGAGAGGCTCTGAAAACAGGTTTAATTACGTACCCCAAGACCGACAAGTGCAGAATAGCCGAGCTAAAAATAAGACATTGAGCAAAGCGCTGTCGCCTCTGACCCCAAAGGTACAGACCGTTCCAATGAGTAGGCCGAACCCCAGAATCAGCTAAATTTGCAGTTGAGCTCATGTTGAATTGCGGATGGATGTTCTAGACACATACCTGTATGGGTGCAATCCATAGTCTATACGAATGATGATCAGAGCCAGTTTGAATCAATGAATGTAGAAGAATCGTACTGGTGAATATAAGTCATGAACATTTCGAGCTGGGTAGCATCGGTAGATATCATGGTGATGATCTGCCCGACGGTGTGTTCCTGTCTCGCTCTGCCGGATATGCGAAGGGCCTTGCGACAGGCGGCCCCGGTGACCTGCCATCAAGAACATCAGCATTGGGCGTAGACGATCGTGTAATCCGGCCTACCCCTGTCCTGATCATCTGTCCAGCGGTCATCGAAACTGGTGTTGCATTAAAGAAAACTCTTGGAAACAGACAGGTACGAATTACTCACTTTTTAGTGCATGGTGAGACATCTATTTTGAATCAGCCAAGAAATGAGACCGTAGATGGAAAAAACCTGACCAGACTTGCGCCCTCTGTTGAAGTTCTATCAGCTTTTGTCATTACCACGCAGGAGAAACAACGCCATACCTTGCATCACAAAAATGCCGATGGCTACTCCAATCCCGTATGCAATCCCCCGCGGTTCGGTGAGACCTATGGCTGCTCGTTCCACGTCTCCGAGCCGAACGAAGAGATACGAACTCGCCAACCACTCAAGCATGACTTTGCTCACTAGCGGTGTCGTCGTACGCAGGGTATCTAGCAAATTCGTTTTAATATGCTGGGTTAGTGTATCAATCGTCCCCCTAACTCACCCGCAACTAATGTCAAAAATCCAGAGATCCAAATCCGCGAGAACAGCATGGAATGTAATGTCTTGAATAGAGATGCATCATAAGGAGAAGGTGGTTGCTGTTCATTAGTAGCGTTCTCGTCCGATGCTTCAGCCTGGTTCACTTCCAAATCTGCCTTCTCCGAGTCTGGTACTGTGTCACGAAGGATCAGCCATTCAAGCTCTATTAAAGAGGAATAAAAGAGGCGTCAATCCCATACCTTTCTCAGGCTTGACGGCCTTCGAGGCAGGAGGTGAGTTGGCTTCTATCTCTGCCAGCTGTTCCCGCAAATGCCTTGGCCTTGCGGTAGGTTCACATCGCAGAAAGAAATGCCTTTCCAGATCATTTGTGACATTCTCAGTCAATTCACGGTCTGGTAGGCTCCAAAGATCTATAAAAAGACCACTGGTCAACTACAGCCTCTCATCAGATTCAGGAGATGGGGGTCATACCTTCTTCCTCTAAAGGGCGAGTGAAGCCTACGCTTAGGAAGGGACTCAGCCAATACAGAAACACTCGAGAAGGCCATCTAGAGAACAAACATTGTGAGCAACGAGAAAAGCACGATGATATCACCGGACACTCACAGAGCGGTCACTTCTGGTACGACCTTGCCAGCACCGAAACCAGGAGGGGCAGGCTCGCGCCTGAAAGGATTTTTGAATGGCATCTCGTCAAGATCCACTCAACATTCGACGGTCCAATGGTGATACCTCTGGTTCAAATGTCGAGGCGTTTAAATACGTTTATGTCATAGACGACGCTTTGATGCTTTGATGGGTGTATTCCAGTGTATTCCGGTAACCTTCCTCCGCAGCTCAGAACAACAAATTTCAATATCTCCCACGAACCACCGACAACGGATCCGCAGTACGAATTGGCGCTGGCATTCCCATCGTTTGCATTTTATAACCTTGGTTAGGATCGAACGAATTAATTAGTAGTGTAGCGTGCAGGCGTACTAATCTAGACGAACAGGTTGGCGCGATTTCGACTGTTTCCTACAGCTACAAGCAGCGAAAGTCGGAGTCAACAACTGACTCATAGCGGTCTTCGAGGATTCCTCGGAGCCTTCGAAGAAATGACTGGGTGAATGGGGGTATGTAATGTCACCGGCTGCGGCATCGGCACAGCTAGCAAGGACGCTTGGCGTGCATAGATTATTATCACTGGCTAGTAGTGGCAACGGGAACGGAACCTTGTGCCGTGACATACCTACCTCAGGGACGCGCAGCAGGCACGGCATCTGGCTATCAGCTAGGGACACGCTCTCACCAGAACTGAACACGTAGACGTCGCAATTCAATACTATCATGATACGATATGATACACAATGCGGTGCGGCGCAGAGTAGGAATGGATGTACAATGTCGGAAGCTCAAAGCAGCAACTTACAAACCATACCAAGGCCCTATGAAATCCTGAAGAATAGGGATATGTCCAAAGAACGAATCCCAAAGGGATGCTCTAACCAATACCTCGAGGTCAACGGAAGAACGACATAGCCGGCGATGTGAGTGCCTCGGAGCGCCAAATTGGCCGTCGAGATCCGAATCAGCCTCTCCTGTCCCTTCCGAACCATCGCATTCCGGTAACAATCTCTTCTGGCTTTCGCTAAATGCTGAACTGGTACTTTCGCGCAGGTGGCCTATGAAGAGTAGCCACTGTCGCTGTAGCGACAATGGCTTGTTCGCTGGCGGTTCCACAGAGTGGCTGAACAGATTGGAACATAGCAGGGCGGCAAGTTCAGCCTCTTGTGTGTAGCGTCCATCGCTCGACACCTTGTGCTTCTTGGCGACATAAGTATCGGATCTATCCCATCGTCCTCGTCTCCCTCGTGCTGGTACTCCACATGAAGCCTTCATCTCCCTCAGGCTCATCCTCCGAATTAGAATCCTCTTCGTCTAAGCGATCCAGAAACCTTCGGGGACTGACACAGCCAATTGAGAGAAGATCTACCGCGGTCTCTTCTGCCGTTGCTCCTGTAACATTGGCCTTGGTCGCGTACTTCCATTCGTCTTCCTCTGCTCCCTCAACGCCAGAGGGCTAGAAGGGGGACTGAACGCCCCATACTCCCTCCGCCCATAGTGCCTCCCCGCTACGCCTTCACCTCCTCCCTGATCGCCAAACTGTACGTCCTCCTCCAGCGGCTCGAGTTCCATAGCCATAGTAGATGTCTGCCCGTATTTCACAACCTTCGGAGCCATAGGCACCGGCGGTCGAATCCCCACTAAGACCTCAATGCTGGACCTCACCGCCGCATCCGTGATCTCGCTCCCCACAGGTATCTGCCAGCTCGCCGGAAGCCTCTCGTTCAACGCAAACGCAACGTTGACCAGCTCTTCGCGGGACATCATGAGAAGGTCTTCATGGCAGCAAAAAGGGTAATCCAACAGGGTCTTTACAACAATTGCAACACGTGATTTAGGTCTTAGGGGTGGAGGAGGTGGTGGAGGAGGAAGGGGTTCGGAAGCGATGGATAACGAGGCTGACCGCCTCTCGTCAAAGCTCAGAGCGTCTATGATCGTGACCATATTTGATCCCAGACCTCTCCCCAGCAGACGACATCTGGGGTACCAAGCCACGCAGGGATTATTTGCGTCTGTACTTGCACTTCCCCACCCCGCTGGCGGCTTCCTTCTCGATTTCAAGCACCTTTTCTTGGTGCATCCGCTCTGCCCTTTCATTGATTTCCCCGACTTCCTGTGTCGATGGGAACCCAAGATTTCAGTAAGCAGGAGACGTTTTCGCCCTCTCCCACTGGCAGTTGTGCAGGTGTCGTGAAATGGCTTTCTTGTGTGATTCGATATCCATCTGCCTGTTCACTGACCAGTGGTATTGACACCGCTTCGTCCAGTCTCGTCGACGGTGATCGTCGAAATGGTGGTTGCAATCGGCTTGGAAGTGGAGTTACAGCCTCATAGTACTGCACCCTAATGAATTTCGATTCGTTGCGATGTACCAAATAGACCTACGTCTTTGCAGCACTCGCAAGTGCACCCTTCCCACCTCTGGCGTTTCTCCCGCCTCCATCATGTACAGCTTCAGTGTGGAGTGTGGATGGAACAAGAGTGACGAAGCGCCCACCAGCGGGTGTTAAATATTGCAGAAATATTGCAGTTCATTTCACTTTAAAGGTTCTAAGCCACATATATTGAGCAAGGTAACATTAGTAGGGGTATCTACAATATCTAGTCAAAGAGCGGCGAAGGAAGAGGTGTGCGGTTCTAGTAAAAAACACCTACTAGTAGGCTCGTGAGTAGGGAGGAATGGAGAGCGATATGACACGGAGCAGAGACGGAATATTAGGAAAAAAATAGGAAAACGGATGAAATTTTGGATTTACGCCTCTTGAGTGTCAGCAACAGGAACTTGCTGGTCCTCTCGAATACGGAGAATATCAGATCGCGAAAGGTTCGCTTCGTTGCACAACGCCCTGAAGATGGAGTCCTCTCTATCGAACAGGTTGAGGACAGTGTCGAACTCGGCGACCGAGCCTCCATCCATGACAAGCACTCTGTCGTAATAGGCTGAGCCGGAGGGTTAGAATACGCGCCTTACGAAAGACGGCTGTCGTTACGTACCAATGGTATTCAACCTGTGAGCAATGCAGAGCAAAGTGGCATCCGCAAATTCGGTTTGAATCGTGCGTTGCACCTTCGCATCGGTCTCAACATCGACGTTGCTTGTAGCTTCGTCCTGGGAGCGTGAATAAATCATTGAATAATTACGAAGCTTACGCATAACGGGAGGAGCAACTCACGAGGATGATTACACGGCTATTCCTAACCAACGCTCGACACAGAGCCAACAGCTGCTTCTCTCCCGCACTGAAATTGGATCCTTCATCAGTAACGCTTGCGTCCAACCTGAACTTGTCTTCCGCGATTTGATCGACGATGCCTTGAGCCGGAAGGAGAGAGGCTCTTTGCAAAGCAGTGAGGATTTCGGCATCGGTCCTGAGATGATGAGGGTCGCTGAAAAAAAGAGGATGAGGATCGTTCCACCGGGGACTGAATGAGTAGCATGTACGTACAGATTGTCACGAAGAGTTCCCATGAAAAGGGTATTGTCTTGAGGAACGAGTGCTAAACGTGTTCGGAGGGTTTCCAAGCCAACCTTTCGGACATCAACCCCGTCGATCTCAATCGAACCTCCAGAAAGTTCGACAGTTCTACAGGAATTCCAGATTCAGTCATTAATACCAGAGAGAATTCAAGAAAGGCGAACCTGAACAAAGCTTGAAGAAGGGAAGTTTTGCCCGCTCCTGTACGACCAACGATACCGACCTTCTCGCGTGGCCGAATCGAGAAGCTGACGTTCTTCAAGACAAGTGGAAGCCCCGGTCGATACACCAGATCCACGTTCTTGAACTGAATTTCTCCATTTTGAGGCCAAGACGTTGGAGGGTCGTCGGGCGATTGCAAGTCACCTTCCGGGGGCAGCTCTGTGTAGTGGATGACACGTTCAACAGCGTTCATGTTCTGCTCGTTTTGCGCGAACTGGGAGACCATTTCGGCTGGAAAGAAACACGATATGAGAATTCATCTGGCTCTTGGATATTGTGGGAGCGACTTACAGAACACCATTGTCACTGAAAAAGTGCATCAGCGCAAATCAAGGAAACTGAAATAAAGCGACGTACCACCGAGGGTGTAGGATAACACCACAGCAATCCTGGCTGGGTTGACATCATGGCGGAATCCAGCAGCGAACAGGCCAATGCCGAGCACCAGAATGTTTCCGAAGAAGTCGAGTCGGAGGCCCAACCACCTCTGGATGGTGATCGTCATATAGTTCGCGCGGTTTTGCATATCCAGTCCTTCCGATGCCTTAGTGACCACCTTCTCCTATATGGCGCAATTTATAGCGCTTCAGCAGGAGAAATATTAAGGATAATGATATCTAAAAGCTTACCTGAACTCGGTACGCCCGGATAGTAGCTAGACCTGTCAGCGTTTCGGAGACAGACGCGTAAAGTGAAGATCGCAGAACTGCGTCTAGGCGTTTCGTCTCGACAGAAGATGCCCGGTAGTACACCGATGCGAAATAGTAGATAATTGTCAAAGGGACAAAGATGATTCCAAGCCAAGGGAATGTATAGAATATCAAAGCGACCACACCGAAGACGGAGGCGATAATGCTGATGAACTGTAAACGATGTGAGTTTTATTGACCTGTCAACAAGGACATTCATACTAACGCTGTAAAGGACTGGTGCCAGCTCGTTATCCAAGGTCTCTTGATCTTTTGACAACCGCGATACAATACGGCCTGATAACATTCACAGGTAAGCAAGATCTCTAAGAGGTCAGTCTCATGGATGTACCCATAGGCGTTGTGTCGAAGAATGATAATGGTGATCGAAGAATTCCTTTCAGAGCAGCCTTGAACATTCGCAGACTAGCCATCAAGCCTCCAGCGCTGTCGTGAAAAGATCAGTAACGAGGTCAAGCAGTCTCGTGAGGTACGTACAAGAACGCGAAGCTCACGAAGAAGANGAGAGAAGGTCGAAGAGAGATAAGAAAGAAGAGAGAGAAGAAACAGAGAAGAGAGAGGGAAAAAGAGAGAGAGAGAAAGAGAAGGTCGAAGATAATGCAGAGAACCATTTACGAACCCAAAATCGAGAAGAAAAAATGAAAAATAAGAAGAAACATATAGCAATCAACCAGTCAAAAAGCAACCCCATCGGCGATGGAACCAGTGGATCCGGAGCCCTCGCCAGCATAATACGCAAGGAAATCGCCTTCACTCCAACCAAACGAGTCTGAATCGCTCACATCGCCATCGTCGCCCGCATCTTCAGCAGCCATTCGCATGTTTTCCTTGGCAATCGAGTTGGCGATAGACGCGGCCTTGGAGTACCTTCGCGTTCCCGAGTATCTTCGCGGTCCCGCGAAATCAGCAGAGTCCAGAATCGCCAGAATGCCACCAAGACCATGAGCTCCAGGACAACCCTCGTCCAGGAAAAGAGGCATTTCTATATCTTGTTCAGGCTCCAGTGCAGCAGTTGTGGAATCAGGCGTAGAGATTGAGGTTGCGGGCGAAGAGGCGCCCGATTCGGAAGAGTCTTCGAGCGACGATGCTCCTCCATCCGTACTGCAGTCCGAGTCCGCGTCCACGGAAGCAGTAGGGGTGGGTAGGGTGTAGATAGACCAGGGTCGATACTCCGAGTTACGAGCAGGCCAGTTAGAAGGCAGAGAGAACTCGTCAGAAGTGTAGATTGACGGCGAGTGTGAGGCATAACCAGATTGTCGAGGTTCCGGATAGCTATGTCTTCTCGATTCGCGTTGAGGTAAGGGCCGAGCACTGGTAAGGGATGTACTTCGGGCGTGATGAGCGACACGACGGGAAGCCAGATCGACAGCGGCAGGAGTCCACAACAGCGGAGAAGACTTTGGCCTTTGTGGACGTTCCACCTTAGGAAGTGATTCAATTCGCTTGGCCCTGTCTCCTATCATGGAGACCCATTCCTCCTCGGACATTCGGCCACTAGGACGAAGGGCGTCAGCCGAGGTTCCAGAGAAACGTTGATCGTCAGAGGTTATCGCTGGTGATTGCCAAGCAGGGACGCCAGATTTAGAAGCTCGATATGAGATGGTGTCTTCGTCTTCTTCGGCGATGGTGGACAGCTTAGAGCAGGAGTCAGAGAACGATAGCCCCTCAAGAGACCACAAGGAGTCGCGTTTAGCAGTTCTGGACATAGATTGACATGTGTCGGAACCTTCATCGTCGTCCTGGGAGTGCAGATTTAGTAAACTGAAATGAAGGGTGACTCGAAACATACCTCATCATCAGACCATCTGGATCCGAGGTCCTCTTCGTACTGCAAGGATTCTCCCGAAAGGTCGCCATCGGAATGTCGAACAGTAGTGGAGGGCGACGACGAAGGAGAGTAGAAGAAATCCAGGGAAGAAGGCTCATACCTACCCCTGCTGGCCCGGGTATTGACATCGAGCCTAGGGGATTGTTGATCCAAGCCAGCCTTGATAAGATCAAGGCTAGCCTGGGTATCGTCATCGAGATTGTCAGGGAACTGTTGATCCAAGCCAGCCAAGATAATATCAATCGACGAAGTTTTCATCCGACATCCGTTGCGCCTTTTACGCTTGACGAGAGTTTCTTCTTCATCTGCGACGTCCACGATACGAGGGGAGGGAGGTCGAGGAGCGGGAATGTAGTAAGGATCTAAGAGCGACGAAGAGTGGAGGCGGCCAGATGACTCCTCCTCATCAAAGAGAGGCATTGAGTCCCGATCAAGTGAGAGTGACTCCCTAGGCGAGGCTGGTTGACTGGGTGGGGTGAGTGTGATCTCCGGGACGGTCGGAGGTGCCCAACTATCCCGAACGTCTTGAGACAAGCGGTTGGGGGCATAAGAATCCAAGCTGTATACAGATTCTTCATCGTAATCTGGAGACTTGGCGTTGGTGACCTGGACCTTCCACCAGGCGGGAGTGTTGAGAGGGATTTCAGGGTCTTGAACAATCGAGTCCTTGGATATGACGCGGCTTTGAGGAGCTTCCGAAAGCTCAGTCGACATTTTTAGTGCGTTGCTGCGAATGTCGACCTCGACGCAAGGTTGATTGGTGTCCTTGGCGTCGGGAAAGGACGTAGAGGCGTTTAGCGTGGAAGTTTGTGTTGGGTCCGGGGTATCCTTGCCCTTGGCGAGTAGAGCGTCGGAGACGCCATTCTGCTTCGCAGTCCCGCTCTCCACGCCTTGGACCATCAGAGCAGATGAAGGAATATCGACATCTGTCTCCAATTCTGCGCTGCGACCGGTGTCGCCTTCGGCGGTATCTGAAAAATTCTCGGATGCAGGAGAGGTGGGGGCGGTCGATCCCTCTTCGTACGGGGAGTGGAGTGGATGAAACTCGAACACGGGGGGGAGTGAACAGCGACTCTGTTCCAGCGCTCGATGAGGACTGAATGTCCGCGAAATAAATGGAAGCCGCCATGGATTCTAATCAAAAAATTTAAATGAGAATGGCATTCCAAGTCGCTAGAACCTGATCTAAACTGACCTCGTTGCGAGAAGGCGCGCAAAGGCATCTCGTAGCCGGCCATTGGGGACATAGGGTCGTGGAGAACCCCCCTCGCCGCTCGAGGTCCACTCTTGAATCCAATAGTTGGGTATTGGTGGATCGGAGACATCATCATGGGGATGATTCTTGGACTAGCGACAACCGCCGGCTTCAAGGGAGTAATATCGTGCCTAGTAATGACTAGTGACGTTCATGAAAAAAGCCGCCCAGGAAATAGCAAGTCGATCTACTCACCAGGGCAGTCTGGAAGCCAGACAGGGGGGNTCAACCTTTGGGTTGGCCACCTGCGGCAGGCATTCGGGGGGGGCTTCGGGGTCGAAGGCGAATAGCACGCAAGAACTTGTCCGTTGAGCGACCGAGTATAACTCGCATGCACTCAATGGCGCTCAAGAGCCAGACGAAGAGAATGAACATTGTCTCTATCAGGAGACAGGTCGGAGAAGAACGCGTTGAGAAGAGAAGAGAGCGAGCACAGATAGCGGATACCGTGCAGCCTCAGCTCTATATATACATAAGCGATCGCAAATCCGCCTAACTGTCCGCCAACGGGCTCATTTTGATTTGGGCTGGTCTTCAGGAAAAATGTCAGCAATCTGTCATCCAACGCAGAGCTGACACCTACGAGGGCATCAAGGTAAGACCATGGCGGTTGAGGGAAGAAAGGTTTGCAGGTTCGATATCTTCAACGGCAAAAACGACCGTGCCGTGCCAGTAGTAGTCGCTGGCTGCGTCTCAGGGGCTTCCTTACAGTCACACAACGTATTTTTTGAAAAGTTATATATGATTGCCTCGCTTGCTTCGAAACCAGTCGAAGTCAGGCTCGGCGGAAAATCCCTAATACCAACAGAAAGATTGTCCATGATACTAATAATTATCAACTCAATTCATAGCGTTTCGTCGACTCCATGTTGCCCACAATGCGCCGGAAAGCCCTAGTGTACGCTTCTTGATCGGCTGAGCCGCCGCGTTGTCTTCACCTAGGTCTCGTCGAGATTCTTGAGCAGCAGCGCCCTCACCGCCATCAGGAGGGGGTGTAGATGCGCCAGTGTCCGCTGGCTTAGTAGAATCGTCGCCGGTGGAACCGCTCGGCGGAGTCTCCGTGGAGGGAGGGGGGGTTGCTGTGGCAGATGCCGTTGATGAGGTTGAAGACGTCGACGTTGCGGTCGCGCCTCCAGTACCAGCAGAGCCCTTGTCCGTCGAGGTGGGGGTGGGAGCAGCATTCGAGCTTGAAGGAACGGGGTCAAGCTTGCGATCGCTGTTCTCTTGTTGCGTGATCTTGATCATGATGGTGGTGTCCTTGTAAGAGTTCGTCTTGCCATTGGGACCTTCGTGGACCGTATTACTGTTGCCCTTGACAATGGCGTCAGCAATAACTCGATTGAAGTCGAGGTTTTGTGGAACGCCTGATGTAGGCGTGGCCGCTGAGGTTGTGCTAGTGGTGGTAGACGTTGTCGTTGCTCCGCCAAGAGGAGTTCCAGGGAGAGTCGCCGTTGGTGATGCTGAAGAGGTTGTTGTGGTCTCTCCAGCAGGAGGAGCTTCGGGAGGGGTTTGAGAGCCTTCCGATTCTTCCTGGCGTTTCTCTAGGTAATCCGTGGGAGGTTCGACCTCTCTGACGTGATGTTCCTGTTCCTGCGGTTTGACGGGTGCAGGCTCGGGAGCCGGTTCTGGGACCGGTTCTGGGGCTGGCTCTGGGGCCGGCTCAGGTGACGGTTCACGACGGACATTGTCGGTGGGGGGTGCTGAGCGCTTCTCGTAATACTCGGCGAGTCCTCGTCGGGGGTAGCGACGCTGGAGCTGGGGCGCATCTGGAGCAGGCGCTTCCGAACGAGCTTCTGGTGGGGCAGGCTCCGCACGCTTCGCGTAGTAGTCATGGTAAACCCTACGGGGGTAGCGGCGTTGAAGTTCGGGCTCTGCGGGCGCTGAACGAGTTTCTAGCTGGGCAGCTGGATCCGAAGGAGCAGGAGAGGGTTCTGGCGAGCGCTTCTGATAAAATTCGAAGAGTGATCTCCGAGGGTAGCGCCGCACAATCTTCTCGACTTCGGGCAGCGAGTCACGCATTTCTACGGACTCTGGAGAAGCAGGCTCACGGGTGGTGTGCTCTGGTGCTATCTCGCGTGCTAGGCGAGGGCGGCTTGAGGTACCGTCAACGGAACGTTTATGTTCCGGCTGCACATCGACAATCTCAACCCGAGGAAGGATTGGTTCGTCGACAGCAGCTCGGACGGCGACTTCTGGGGCAGTCGGTATCCTGAGGTATAACAATGAGATCAAAGCCTCTGGGAGCAATATATGAGTAGACGTACCGAATGGGGGCACCAAGAACCGAGGCCGCGTTGAAGACCAGGGTGGCGAGGATGAGCGTGGTTGAGGAAATCATCGTGGAACGAACGGTGATACGAGTTGAAGGGGAGTCGTTGAGTGGTATGGGATGTCTCGACCAGCAAAGACGGACTCGTGGCAACCTGCGCCAAAGAAGGGTGAGCACTGCTAAGGAATCAGGGTGTCTGGGTGGGGTTTATATAGGCCTCTCCACGTTCCCTGGGAAACTAGCCGAAATCAGGGCATCATGTTACATGATGAAGGGCAGTGCCAAGTGATACAATCTGGCAAATGTCACAAACTGCGATCTGCCGGCGAAGGGTGTTCAAGAACTGAATAGTTTGAACATAAGAGGTGCATTGCGGGCCAGTCGTGCCCACCACCGTCGAGGACTCTATGAGGTCAAGAACAAAGAGCAAAGAGGCTCTACGCTGCCCTGGGTGGTGGTGCATGGGATGCGGGATGCTTACTCTCCACCCGATGTCAGCGTTTCAGGATTTGATATGATGGAGATTCGGGGGTTCTTGATGGCTATCCATCAGTCCTTGGGGCTCGGATTCAGACTGGAAAATGGACTCCCAGGAGGATCTGCGTCTGTGAATGGATGAATATAACCCGCTCAGTCTGGTTGAAGCCTAGGTGAAGTGAGAGAGCCGTCGAGCGAATGCAGTGAGTGAAATGTGGCCACGAGCGCTCATCGATCATCCGGAACCGCATCTATCTTTTGATGGATGCCCGATGTCATGGGCCCCAAGCGCGCCGGCGGTGTACACACCTGCTTCAAACCTTGGGACGATACGTATACCAGCAGGAAAATTTGTAAGTGCAGGCTTGGCCCACTTGGTTTGCCCTTGGTGTGGCAATAATTGAATTTATGTACAGGTATGAATAGAAATGATAACAGGACGCTAACAATCACCATCACGAACCAACGAAAGGCAGTGACCGAAACAGAGATAGATCAGGAAACCTAGCATGATTATTTACATGGGCGTTCCGGCCGTTAGTTGGCGGTGTCTGCGACAGGTTCTTCAGAGCGAGTAAGAACGGTCTCTGACTCCGAGCGCTGGACAACTGCTTCACCAACCTCAGCCTCAGAGCGAGCCTCCAATGGTTTACCCCCCTCTGGCGCAGGGGCAGGAGCAGGCTCGCGTGCCTTCAGGTCGTCCTCCTGCACTTCGCGTTTCGTGGGTGCCTCGGTGTCTACTTCCCGTGCTGCAGGGGCTTCACCATCAACAGGCGATTCGGGTTCCCGGGTTTGAATTTCATCTTGAACATCACGTTTTGTGGGAACTTCAGCCGCACTGTCAACCTCGCGANCGACCCGGGGGGGCCTCTTCCTTGGCTGGCTCGCGGGCTTCAACAACGTTCGCTTCAGAAAGGTCTGGAGAAGGAGCACGGGCTTCGACCACAGGCTCGGTCGCGTCCCTCGCTTCAACCTTTGCCTCATCGACGACATTACGAGCCGCAAGTTCCTCTTCGTGCTCCCGTGCCGCAAGTGCCTCCTCTTCTTCCACAAGCTGCCGAGCTTCATTGATGATCTTTCGGAGGGTACGTCGGGCCAAGACGACTCGTTTTGCCTGCTCGAATTCCCTAGCAGCCAATTGCTCCTCTTCCTCCCTCCTTTCGAACTCTTCAATAAGGCTTCTAGCCCTCCTTTCCAGCTCTTCTTGCTCTTTCGCAGCAGCCTTTGCCGCTTTCCGAGCTTTTCTAGCTTGACGGCGATTGGAGATACGCTTCCTCAACGAGTTGATTGCAACAGTGTCGTGTGGAAAGAGGTCTCGACGTTCCAGTTCGTCTTCCGAGTCGCGTTCTTCCATACGGACTCCACGACGCCCATTTCCGAAGGGCTGTTGGCGCCATGAGTCGTGGGGGAAGCCATGGGAGTCGATGGATCGCTTGACGGCGCGGAAACGGGCAGTGAGCTCGTCAAAGTCCTCTTCAGAACTCCTCCGCTCGGTAGTATCAGCGATGTACTCCCGGGCCTCGTATTCCTCCGGATCGTCGAAGGCACCTCGAGCGACATGTTGGTAAGCTTCGAGAATATCGTATCCCCGCTGTTCAAGGTCATCGGACCTGGAGAATAAGCGACATTTATGAGCGCTATCTTCACAGGATTCGGCAGAACAAGCTTACCAAGCGTCAGAGGAAGATGCGAGCCCAGTAGTGGCGACGCTCAAGGCTAACGTCACCGTAAGGACGAAACGAGATGAAGATATAAACATGTTAATAAAAAATTCAATAAAAATAAGTCGGAGAACGAGAGTGAGGCAGTCGAACTGCTAAGGATACAGGGGAATAGAACGGCTGCTCTGAAACTCAAAGCCGAGATGAGGTTACAAGGTGAGGGTGGGGAAGGATAGGCCGACGTGAGCGCGATACAACACTTATATCATTCCATCAGACAACTGTTACCGCCGACCCTGCCACTCTCTCCCATAGTTCCGCTTGAATCATCTGTCTTGATCATCAATTTCCAGCGGTTGCTATTTCCAAGCTAAGTATTCCTTGGAGCAGGCTGTCCCAAAGGATACCGCTGCCTCGGTGTATGTAGTATGGAGCGGCGGTGCATCGGAACTTCCTCTCGAGTTCGGCCAGACTTGCCTATTGTACCAGGGTTTAATCCAGGGAGTTATGAAGGTATTTTTGTTCAAAGAGATCGTGTTTGAGATCATTACAATTCGTCTACAAGTTCGTTCATGTGGGTTATGCTATGGAAGTGGGCCCAGAATCGTGAAGGGGTTACTGCTTTTTATCATACCTAGCAGAACGTTGCTGCAGCAGCGACAAAGCGGCCTTGGTTGGGAGCGTATTTCTCTGTCATAGCAAGCGCTGGGACAGCCGAAGTAATCATGGTCTCTGAAAGTCTGCGATAAGTTGAGATCAGCCATAGATCGTCGAGAAATACGAATGCCCAACCGAATTTAGTCGCATCACTGAGGCACTGTTGCTTGCTCGACCTGAGGGGAGGATAGATGTCGTGACGCCTGAATCACGATCGCGGTGAGAACCACAAAGATATAGTACACCGCACAGCCGCCGAGGAGGTTGCGCTGGATAGATAGAGAGAACAGAGAAGAAGCAATGGCTGGGGCTAATGCTCGACTCCCAGAGGTGACCATCTGCGCCGCCCCATTGGCCGACCCAAGTAGTAATTTACTCGGCGTATTTCGCACGACCATTAGCATCATGGAGGCTAAAGGTTGTAGCAATGGTGAGTGTTCAGCGGTACTATCGGATTGAGAATGGTAGACCACGCACCAAAGCAAGGCGACTTAATTACCAACGCTGAAAATTGCATCACAACAACCGAAATGACAAAAGCGTCAATTCCGCCTGCTCTCCTAGCGAATGCATTGGCAACAGGAAAACCACCAATGACAACGAAGAAAGAGAATAAGCCCGTCCTATAAATATTGAGAGCTCCATATCGTCTGATGAGGGAGCCAAGGAACAGCGCTGAAAACAACCCATTGATGATACTAAAGGAACCCATGATGCTGCCGATTTTCAATGGATCCATACCAAGACCGCCATACTCGACGGGCGTAGAATATACCAAGGGAATCAACGCCGACATTGACATATCGACGAAGGCGAACAGGCCGAAGTTCACAAGAGTGATAACGAAGGAGGGGACGAAGAGTTGAGACAGTGGTGGCCTTTCTTCCTCGTGCGCGGGAACAGGGTTGGCACGCTCGACCACTGCTATGGTGGCGTAGTGGTCTGAAGTAGCGTCGGTGAGGAGGGGAGTCGTTGCGTCGTCGCGAACAGCCCTTCGCTTCTTCCCATCCCGACGCCACAGGCTACTCAGCGTGGCCTTTCGTGAGGCTGGGAGCGTCTAGCAGCAAACGGCCGTTAGGTATCTTATTGCAATACGGAAACTGGAATAACCTACCTCTTTCAAGGCGATACTCGAAATGAAAAAAGAGGCGAATGCAATAAAAGCTGCTGCAGCGCATGGAAGGAAATAAGGATGATGGTGGAAAAAGGGAATTTTGCCAAAAGTCTCTGGCCACCGCGAGGCGGGACTACTCAACACTCCGCCTAATGTCGGTCTGGAACGCCGTACGTTGGCTAGGGTCTAGCAATGGGAATGGATCGAATTACTTACCCAATAGTGATCCCAGTATTCCACATAATCGGGGAAAGCGCATAAGCGTCGCCAATGTTGGTCGAGTCAGTGATCTACACCAACATTCAGACGACTGAGAGAGGTGAGCGGGAAAAAGGATTGCCGCACCTCCGCTAGAACGCTCTTAGAGACACCTACATATTTTTCCTCCTAGTTAAATTACAGTTCACAGTCAAGAGTATAACAGGTGGGGCTCACCGATGTTACCGTTGAACAATCCCTGGAAAGTTCTGAAGAAGACGAGAGGCCAAAAAGTTGTCGACAGCCCAAATCCAAGCATGGCGAATGACAGCCCTAATGGGCCCAAGAGCAGCACCGGTCTACGACCCAGCAAGTCGGAAAGCCAGCCCCATGCGAACACAGTCAAAGTTTCGGAAAAGAAGAACGTAGATTCCTTCGATACTGATCAGTAAAATGTCGAGCTCTAGCAGGGACGTTGTCTGCTCACCACAATGCCTGCATAGTATCCTGTTTTTGTTTCGTCCCCTCCGGTGATCCCAGTCTCCCTCACGAATTGGTTAACGAACGGATAGATCACCGTCGCAGTCACCGGCTCAGCAAATTGAATCAGGAAGACAGTGAAAAGCTGGAACTTTGGTAATGGAGTTCGCTCTGTCTTCCTATCCTCGACACCGGGGGAATCATCTTCATGTCGTCCTTGGCCAGTCATTGAGATTTAGCCTGATGGAACAGGGAAAGAGGAGAACTACGCTTACCGCGAAATTAAAGCTCAGACGCTCGAGTCATCGTCCCTTCATGGAAAGAAGGTTTAAATACTGCATATCGTTCGCTTACTCCAATTGTGAGAACCTTTACCATTTCTAGTAGCTCGGAAAAGCGAGGTGTACCTTGAGGGTACAACGATCGTCTGTCAGTCTTGATCCATCCTGGAGAGCTAGGATAATTTGTTGGTTGCTACATGAGCTTTATTTCTCCAGGAGTCGGGGCCTGGCACCGCGAGGGCGGTACCGCTACGGATAGTAAGAACGATGCAACTGAGTCTGCAAGGGAAGTTCGGGAGAAACCTGCCGGTAGTGGAAACTTCGCAAGACTTGATGCAATTAACCAAATCAATGAGGTAATCCCTGCACCTACCATTTTTGTCGCTGCTACTGCCTACGCATCTCATTCTGCTGGACGTTTTAAAATATCATGTTTGAGACGATTACAATGCGTCTTCGAGTGCGTTAATGCGGTCATATGAAAGTGGCCCCAGGATCATGAAGAGAGAATCGCTTTTTATCACACCTAGCAGAACGTTCCATCCCGGTAGCTGCAGCGAAGAAGCAGCCCTGCTTGGGAACGGCCTTCTCATAGCAGGCTCTGGAGCAGCAGAAGCTGCCATAGCCTCTGGAGATCTACGATGGATATGTTGAAATCAGCCTTCGGTCATCGAGAAATACGAACACCCACTGACTTGGGTTGCATCACCGAGATGCTGTTGCTTGCTCGGGAGGAGAGGGTAGATATCGCGACGCCTGAATCACGATCGCAGCAAGAACCACGAAGATATAGTACACCGCATAGCCGCCGAGGAGGTTGCGCTGGATAGACAGAGAGAATAGGGAAGAGGCAATGGCTGGGGCCAATGCGCGACTGCCAGAGGTGGCCATCTGTGCTGCACCATTGGCCGAACCAAGTAATTTACTCGGGGCGTTGTGTATGACCATGAGCATAATCGAGGCTGAAGGTTAAAACAATGGTGAGCGTTCAGTGGACACGATCCAATTGGAAGAAGGCGACTCCACGGACCATAGCAAGGGTACATAGCGCCCATGGCTAAGAATTGTATGACAACAACCAGAATAACAAAAGCGTCAATTCCGCCTGCTCTCATGATCAATGCATTGCCAACAGGGAAACCACCAATGACAAGGAAGAAAGAAAAGACGCCCGTCTGATAAATTTTGAGAGTTCCATGTCGTCTGATGAGGGAGCCAAGGAACAGCCCTGAAAACACCGCATTAAAAACTGAAAAGGCACCCATGATGGTGCCTATTTGCAATGGGTCCATACCGAGACCGCCATACTCAATGGGTGTAGAATACACCAATGGTATCAACGCAGTCATCGACATGTCGACAAAGGCGAGCAGGCCGAAATTAACAATTATTATAACGAAGGAGGGAACGAAGAGTTGAGAAAGCGGTGGCCTTTCTTCCTCGTTCACGGGGACAGGGATGGCGCGCTCGACCACTGTTATGCTGGCGGAGCGGTCTGAAGTAGCGTCGGTAAGGAGAGGAGTCGTTGCGTCATCGTGAGCAGCATTTCGCTTATTTCTATCCCGGCGCCACAGGCTATTCAGTTCGGTCCTCTTTGAGGGAGGCAGCGTCTAACAGAAAACAGCCGTCAGCTTAATCAAAAAGTTGTACAGCAACTGAGATAACCTACCTCCTTCATGGCTATGGCCGCAACAAAGAAAGAGGTGAACGCAATGAGAGCTGCTGCGGCACATGGAAGGATATAAGGATGACCATGGAAAAAAGGAATTCCGCCGAATGTCTCTGGCCATCGCGAGGCAGGACTACTCAACACTCCGCCCAATGTCGGCCTGGAATGACACACGTTGGCTAGGGTCTTGCAATGAGGGCAAGGATTGAAATGCTTACCCAATCGTCACCCCAGTACTCCACATCATTGGGCCCAGCGCGTAGGCATCGGCAACGTTGGTTGAGTCAGTAATCTACACAGACAATAAGATCACAGAGATGAGTAGAGATCAGAGTTGACCCACTTCCGCTATAACGCTCTTGGAGACACCTGCATAATTTCCATCCTAGTTAGACTATAGCTTACAGTCAAATGTATCTCTGGGAGCTCACCGATGTTACCGTTGAACAATCCCTGGAAAGCTCGGAAGA
This sequence comes from Candolleomyces eurysporus, assembly GCA_027579435.1. NCBI lineage: Eukaryota > Fungi > Basidiomycota > Agaricomycetes > Agaricales > Psathyrellaceae > Candolleomyces > Candolleomyces eurysporus. Next base: position 23,107 of record JANBPK010001086.1, read on the forward strand.
AGACGAGGGGCCAAAACGTTGTGGATATCCCGAATCCAAGCATGGCGAATGACAGCCCTAATGGGCCCAACAGCAGGACCGGTTTACGACCCAGCAAGTCAGAAAGCCAGCCCCATGCGAACACAGTTAAAGTTTCAGAGAAATAGAACGTGGATTCCTTCGATAATGATCGGTAAAATGTAGAGCTGTTGAGGGGACGTTGCCTACTCACCACAATGCCTGCGTAGTACCCCGTCTTCGTTTCATCTCCTCCGGTTATTCCAGTCTCCCTCACGAATTGGTTGACGAACGGATAGATTACCGTTGCAGTCACCGGCTCAGTAAATTGGATCAGGAAGACGATGAGAAGCTGTAGCTTTGGCAATGGGGTTCGTTCTATCTTCCTGTCCTCCACACTAGGAGAGTCATCCTCATGTCGTCCTTGGGCACTCATTAGGATTCAGCCTGAAAGGGCAGGGAAAAGGCAAAGGGGGGGNAACTACGCTCACCACGGACTTCTCTGTAGAAATTGAAGCTCAGACGTTCGAGTCATGGTCCTTTCGTCGAAGAACCAGGCCATGCCCGACTCTACCGAGTGGGTTTTGATACTGCCAATCGTTCGCTTCCCCCAATTGTGAGAATCTTTCAAGTTGTCCATAGCGAGTCCTTGGCCTCTTTATGGTGGCCTGAAAGGCTAGGTGTATGTTCCTACGATGGCCGTTTGTCATCTGCGAGCGCGGTACCGTTACGGATAGTAGGAAGAATACAATTGAGCCCGCAAGGAAATTCGGGAGGAACCTGCCGGTGCAGACGCCTTGCCGTGGAAACATAAGACTTGATGCAATACATAAACCTAATCACTGAGGTAGTAATCCCTGCACCTTATGTTCGTCACTGTTAACACCTATACATCTCGTTCTGCTGGAATTTCAAAAATTTCGTGTTTGAGATGATTACAATTCGTCTTCGAGTGCGTTTATTCGGTCACGCTATGGAAGTGGGTCCAGGATCATGGAAGGAGAATCGCTTTTTATCATGCCAATTTGCGAAGCGTTCTATATCGGCGGTTGCTGCACCGATAAAGCAGCCTTGCTTGGGAGTGTCCTTCTCAGCCAAGGCAGGCGCTGAAATAGCAGAAGCCATCATAGCCTCTGGAGATCTGTGATGGGTACGTTGGAATTAATCTTAGGTCATTGAGAAAAACAAACGCCCAACTGACTTTAAGTGGCATCACTGAGATGCAGTTTCTTGCTCGAGCGGGGGAGAGGGTAGATATCGCGACACCCGAATCACAACTGCGGTAAGCACCACGAATATATAGTACACCGCATAGCCGCCGAGGAGGTTGCGCTGGATAGACAGAGAGAATAGAGACGAAGCAATGGCTGGGGCCAGTGCTCGACTGCCGGAGGTGACCATCTGCGCTGCACCATTGGCCGATCCAAGTAGTAATTTACTCGGGGTGTTTTGTATGACCATGAGCATCATCGAGGCTAAAGGTTAATTAATGGTGAGCGTTTAACGAACACCATCCAATTGAAAAAAGCGACCCCACGCACCATAGCAAGGATAGATAGCACCCATCGCTAAAAATTGTATGACGACAACCAGATGGACAAAAGCGTCAATTCCGCCCGCTCTCCTAGCCAATGCATTGCCAACGGGAAAGCCAGCAATGACAACGAAGAAAGAGAAGATGCCCATCTGATAAATGCTGAGAGTTCCATATCGTCTGATGAGGGAGCCAAGGAACAGCCCTGAAAACACCCCATTCAAAATTGAAAAGGTGCCCATGATGGTGCCGATTTGCAACGGGTCCATACCGAGACCGCCATACTCAATGGGTGTAGAGTACACCAATGGAATCAACGCAGACATTGACATATCGACAAAGGCGAGGAGGCCAAAGTTCGCAATAGTGATGACGAAAGAAGGGACGAAGAGTTGAGAAAGCGGCGGTCTTTTTTCCTCTTTCACGGGGATAGGGATACCGCTCTCGACCACTGCTACAGTGGCGTAGTGATCTGAAGTAGCGTCGGTAAGGAGAGGAGTCGTTGCGTCGTCGCGAGCATCGTTTCGCTTCTTTCCATCCCGACGCCACAGGCTACTCAGCTTGGCCCTTCGTGAGGCTGGCAGTGTCTAGCAGGAAAGGGCAGTCAGCTGAATTCAAAAGTTGTAATACGGAAACTGAGATAACATACCTCCTTCAAAGCGATACTCGAAATGAAGAAAGAGGCAAATGCAATGAAGGCTGCTGCAGCACATGGAAGGAAATAAGGATGATGGTGGAAAAAGGGGATTCTGCCAAAAGTCTCTGGCCATCGCGAGGCAGGACTACTCAACACTCCGCCCAATGTCGGACTGGAAATGACACATGCTCGCTAAGTTCTTGTAATGAGGACATGTATCGAAAGCTTACCCAATGGTCAATCCCACGCTCCACATTATCGGGGCAAGCGCATAGGCGTCGCCAATGTTGGTCGAGTCAGTTATCTACGTCGATATTAAGACGACTAAGGGAGGTGAACCGGAAAACGATTGCCGCACCTCCGCTAGAACGCTCTTGGAGACACCTACAGAGTTTTCTCCTGGTTCAAGTACGGCTCACAGTCAAAATCATCATGGGTTGGGCTCACCGATGTTACCATTGAACAATCCCTGGAAAGCTCTGAAGAAGACGAGAGGCCAAAAAGTTGTCGAAAACCCGAATCCAAGCATTGCCAATGACAGCCCTAGAGGGCCCAAGAGCAGCACCGGTCTACGACCCAGCAAGTCGGAAAGCCAGCCCCATGCGAACACAGTCAAAGTTTCAGAAAAGAAGAACGTAGATTCCTTCCATACTGATCAATAAAATGTGGAGCTCTCGAGGAGACGTTGTCTGCTCACCACAATGCCTGCGTAGTATCCTGTTTTCGTTTCGTCCCCTCCGGTGATCCCAGTCTCCCTCACGAATTGATTGACGAACGGGTAGATTACCGTTGCAGTCACTGGCTCAGCAAATTGGATCAAGAAGACAATGAGAAGCTGGAGCTTTGGCAATGGGGTTCGTTCTGCCTTCCTGTCCTCGGCTATGGGAGAATCATCTTCACGTCGTCCTTGGGCAGTCATTGAGATTCAGCCTGTGGGAGTAAGGAAAGACGAAGAGGGAGAACTACACTTACCGCGAATTTATCTGTCGAAATTGAAGCTCAGACGACAGGGTCCCTTCATCGAAGAACCAGGTTATCCCCGACTCCACGGAGTAGAAGGTTCGAGTTCGCGAATCATCCAATTTAAGAATCTTTATAGCAAATCCTTGAGCCCTCTCTGTTGGCTTCAAAGGCTGGGTGTGCTTTCGAGGGTACAATGATCGTCTGCGTGTGCGGTTACCGCTACGGATAGTAGGAACGATAGAACTGAGCCCGCAAGGAGGTTCGGGAAGAACCTGCCGGTGCAGACGGCTTGCCGTGGATACGCAAGACTTGACGCAATAAACCTCATCATTGAGGTAATCCCTGCACCTACCGCTTTTGTCACTGCTCTCGCCTATACATCTTGTTCTGCTTGACTTTCAAAAAATAGTTTATGAGATGATTACAATTCGTCTCCAAGTGCGTTCATGCGTTCACGCTATGGAAGTCGGCCCAGGATCATGAACGAAGAATTATCCATGTGTAGCGGAATGTTCCATCTCAGTGGCTGTTGAAGCGACTAAGCAGAGCCTAGCTTGAGAGCGTTTAGCAGGCGCTGGAACAGCAGGAGCCACCATGGCCTCTGGAGGTCTGGGATACGTTAGAATCAGCCCTAGGTCATCGAGAAATACGGATGCGCAACTGACTTTTAGTTGCATCACTGAGATGCTGTTGCTTGCGCGGGTGGAGGGGAAGGGAGATATCGCGACGCCTGAATCACGATCACGGTAAGAGCCATGAAGATATAATACACCGCATAGCCACCGAGGAGGTTGTGCTGGATGGATACGGAGAATAGAGAAGAGGCGAAAGCCGGGGCCACTGCTCGAGCTCCAGAGGTGACCATCTGCGCTGCACCATTGGCGGACCCGAGTAGTAATTTATTCGGGCAATTTTCAATGACCATGAGCATCATCGAGGCTGAAGGTTGATCAATGGTGAGCGCCCAGTCGAACTGAGAAAAACGCGACCCACGCACCGTAACAAGGTGACATGGTAACCAATGACAAGAATTGTACCAAAACAACCGAAACAACGAAGGCGTCAATTCCACCTGCTCTCCTAGCCAATGCACTGCCAACGGGGAACAAACCAATGACAATGAAGAAAGTGAAGATGCCTGTCCTATAAATGTTGAGAGTTCCGTATCGTCGGACAAGGGAGCCCAGGAACAGCCCTGAAAACGTCCCATTGACAATCGCAAAGAAACCCATGATGCTGCCGATTTTCAATGGGTCCATACCAAGACCGCCATACTCGATTGGCGTAGAATACACCAGCGGAATCAACGCCGACACTGACATGTCCACAAAGGCAAGCAGGCCGTAGTTCGCAACAGTGATAACGAAGGAGGGAACAAAGAGTTTAGAAAGTGGTGGCCTTTCTTCCTCGCTCTCAGCAACCGGGATAGCACGCTCGACGACTGCTATGGTGGCGCAGTGGTCTGAAGTAGCGTCGGTAAGGAGAGGAGTCGTTTCGTCGTCGTGAGCAGTATTTCCATCCCGCCGCCACAGGCTATTTAGCTTGATCCTTTTTGAGGGTGGCAGCGTCTGGAAGAACGGCCGTCAGCTGGATTAGAAAGTTGTAATACAGAAACTGACCTACCTCCTTCATGGCTATGGCCGAAACGAAGAAAGAGGTGAAAGCAATAAGAGCTGCTGCAGCACATGGAAGGAAGTAAGGATGATGGTGGAAAAAGGGAATTCTGCCGAATGTCTCTGGCCATCGCGAGGCGGGACTACTCAATACTCCGCCTAATGTCGGTCTGGAATGACACACGTTGGCTAGGGTCTTGCAGTGAGGGCAGGGGTCGGATTACTTACCCAATGGTCGCCCCCGAACTCCACATTATTGGGGTGAGCGCGTAGGCATCGGCAATGTTGGTCGAATCAGTGATCTACACCCACAATAAGATGAATGAGGGAGATGAGTGAATATCCGAGTTACGCACTTCCGCGAGAACGCTCTTGGAGACACCTACGTATTTTCCCTCTTAGTTAGTTCACAGCTTGGAGCCAAAGATTTCACGCGCGGAACTCACCAATGTTGCCGTTGAACATTCCCTGGCAAGCTCTGAAGAATACGAGAGGCCAAAACGTTGTCGAGAGACCAAATCCAAGCATGGCCAATGATAGCCCTAATGGGCCCACCAATAGCACTGGTTTACGACCCAGCAAGTCGGAAAGCCAGCCCCATGCGAACACAGTCAAGGTTTCAGAGAGAAAGAATGTGGATTCCTTCAGTACTCGTCAGTAAAATGCAGATCTCTTGAGCGGACACTGTTTACTCACCACGATACCCGCATAGTACCCCGTCTTTGTTTCGTCTCCGCCGGTGATCCCAGTCTCCCTCACGAATTGGTTGACGAACGGATAGATTACCGTTGCAGTCACCGGCTCAGCGAATTGAATCAAAAAGGCAATGAAAATCTGGAGCTTTGGCAATGGCGTTCGTTCTACCTTCCTGTCTTCGATACTGGGAGAATCATCTTCACGTCGTCCTTGGCCAGTCATCAGGATTTCGCCTGAGGGGGTAGGGAAAGATGAAGAGGTGCCACTCCGCTCTCAACGCGAATTTATCTGTGGAAATTTAAGCTCAGACACTCGAGTCATGCCTCCATATGGTGCCATACGGTCTCGTGTGGAGAACGCTAGGAACGAGCAAGTTCGGAAGAAATTCGAATCCGCCAGCCAGCGGCGGATCGGGCCTTTCATCAATCCGTCAAAATAGGCAAATTTTGCCCCTCTCCACTGATCTCGTTCAGAGAAAAGGAGCAAGCACGCACTCATCCGTACATATCCTCTTTGGTTGGTGCTGAAGAAACAGGCTATATGAGAGGAGCTATAGCATCGGGAGTATGCAGCGAGGAGAAGAGTGTAGATTCCGCCTGTCGTGGAACACAATTAACCCCATCATTGAGGTAACACTACAAAACCTACCGTCTTTGTCGATGTTAAAGCCTACGCATCTCGTTCTGCTGAAATTTTCCAGCCACGTAACACTGTACGGAAGTTGGTTGGAACACACAAGGGTAGGATCGTAGGGTTTAGTACTCAGGATCTGAGCTTTAAGCGCATGCTCATGAACAGTGTTCAGAGTGGAGAGCACGGAAATACCCATACCTCCTTACAATGGCTCACGGAGAGCGGGAGGCATCTGCGTTTGAATGACTATCACATATGACTTTTTATGGATGCTGCGGAACGCATGCGCGGTTCGTCGAAGACCAAGTGTGGGATGTATTGGAGAGCAGAGTAACTCAGGCAATCAAACGGGGTGTCCGTAAACCCGTAAACTCGATGGACGTGCACTAGAAGCAGAAGAAAGATGGAGAAGTTCAGAGGAGAGGCGTACCCGACTCGGAGTCCATGTCTGCTTCCGGATAGCATTTGGATCCAAAGGCCAACTTTACCATCGGTCGGTCTGGAGCTCATGATCAGTAAACTCGAACTTTGATGAATACGCACTATTCATCGTTGACTCGGAGAGCTTAATTGCAAGCCTCTATTCTAATAGATGAAATAATTGTCGATGACATAAAAGCTTGGAGATTTTCCGATCTTTCTAGTTCGACATGAACTCTTGAGGACGATTCAATTACTTACATGGATGGACGCAAGGCCATGGGGTCACGTCCGAGGTTTGTCACTGTTAGAAACCGAAGACAACGCCATCTTCAGCCCCAATCTCGACCGTCCAGCCGCTCGCACTGACCTCGCCTCTCGTCCGAGAGCCGAAACGGTCGGCGCTAGTATGGAGCGGCGGTGCATCGGGGCTTCCTGGAGCTCTGCCAAACTTGCATATTGTACCACATAGGTTGATCCATGGAGGTGTGTTTACTAAAAAATATCGTGTTTGAGATCACTACAATTCGCTCTCAAGTTCTTTCAGAAGTGATCCCAGGATCGTGAAGGGAGCATTGATTATTATTATTATTATTATTATTATTGTGTCTAGTCTCAGTCGCTGCTGCAGCGAAAGAGGAGTCGTCCTTGGTAGCGTCCTTCCCGACCGCAGTAACAGGCGCTGGGGTACTGTAGCAGAAGCCATCAAAGCGTCTGGAGGGCCTGGAATACGTTGAAATTAATCAGCCATAGGTCATCGAAAAAACGAACGCTCAACCAACTTTATCGCATCATCGAGATCCTCTTGCTTGCTCGAGCGGAGGGGAAGGGAGATATTGCGACGCCCGAATCGTGATCGCGACAAGAACCACGAGGATATAGTACACCGCATAGCCGCCGAGAAGGTTGCGCTGGATAGATAGGGAAAATAGAGAAGAAACGAAAGCTGAGGCCACTGCTTGATTGCCAGAGGCGACCATCTGCGCTGCACCATTAGCCGACCCCAGCAGTAGTTTATTCGGGCAATTTTCAATGACTATGAGTATCATCGAATCTAAAGGTTGACCAATGGTGAACGCCCAGTCAAACTGAAAAAACACGACCCACGCACCGTAACAAGGTGACATAGTGACCAACGACAAGAATTGTATCCCAACAACCGAAATAACAAAGGCGTCAATTCCGCCTGCTCTTCTAGCCAATGCACTGCCAATGGGGAAACAAGCAATTGCAACGAAGAAATTGAAGATGCCTGTCCTATAAATGTTGAGAGTTCCATATCGTCTGACGAGGGAGCCCAGGAACAGCCCAGAAAACGCCCCACTGATAATAGCAAGGGAGCCCATGATGGTGCCAATTTTCAATGGGTCCATACCAAGACCACCATACTCAACTGGCGTAGAATACACCAGCGGAATCAACGCTGACACTGACATATCGACAAAGGCAAGCAGTCCGTAGTTCGCAACAGTGATAACGAAGGAGGGAACGAAGAGTTTAGAAAGTGGTGGCCTTTCTTCTTCGCTCACGGGGACTGGGATAGCACACTCGACCGCTGCAATGGTGGTGCAGTGATCTGAAGTAGCATCGGTGAGAAGAAGAGTTGTTTCGTCACCGTGAGCAGTATTTTGTTTCTTTCCATCCCGCCACCACAGGCTATTTAGCTTGATCCTCTTTGAGGGTGGCAGCGTCTAGAAGAAAACGGCCGTCAGCTGCGTTAGAATGTTGAAATACGGAAACTGAGATAACCTACCTCCTTCATGGCTATGGCCGAAACGAAGAAAGAGGTGAACGCAATAAGTGCTGCTGCAGCACATGGAAGAAAGTAAGGATGATGGTGGAAAAAGGGTATCCTGCCGAATGTCTCTGGCCATCGCAAGGCGGGACTACTCAACACTCCGCCTAATGTCGGTCTGGAATGACACACGTTGACTAGGGTCTTGCAGTGAGGGCAGGGATTGGATTACTTACCCGATGGTCGCCCCCAAACACCACATTATTTGGGTGAGCGCGTAGGCATCGGCGATGTTGGTTGAGTCAGTAATCTACACCCACATTGAGATAACCGAGAGGATGTGAGTGAATATCCGAGTTGACGCACTTCCGCCAGAACGCTGTTGGAGACACCTACATATTTTCTCTCCTAGTTAGCTCACAGCTGAGAGCAAAATATTTCACGCGCAGAACTCACCAATGTTGCCGTTGAACATTCCCTGGAAAGCTCTGAAGAAGACGAGAGACCAAAACGTTGTTGATAGTCCGAATCCAAGGATGGTGAATGACAGCCCTAATGTGCCCACCAACAGCACCGGTTTACGGCCCAGCAAATCGGAAAGCCAAGCCCATGCGAACACAGTTAGAGTTTCAGAGAGGAAGAACGTGGGTTCCTTCAGTACTCATCAGTAGAATATAGACCCTTGATCGAACATTGTCCACTCACCACAATGCCTGCATAGTACCCCGTCTTCGTTTCGTCTCCACCGGTGATCCCGGTGTCCCTCACGAATTGGTTGAAGAACGGATAGATTACCGTTGCAGTCACCGGCTCAGCGAATTGAATCAGGAAGGTAATGAAAACCTGGAGCTTTGGCAATGGCGTTCGCTCTATCTTCTCCTCGACACTGGGAGAATCATCTTCACGTCCTCGGCTGGTCATCAGGATTTTGCCTCAGAGAGTACTAGGAAAAGATAAAAGGGCCACGGCGCTCTCAACGCGAGTCTATATGTGGACATTTAAGCGCACACACTCGAGTCATGGGTCGATACGAGGACATTCCGAAGGTGAGATTCGCGACTCAAGCTCCACGACTCCACTTTTTAGTGGCCGGGACTTGTATTTCTCATTTCCGAGGTTTGCTTGATACGGTCTCATACTATTATTACCCACATCTTCGGAGAATCAATTGGAATGTCACAAGAAAATCACATCGCTCGCAAATAGGAAATGAATTTGAAGCCAGAACGAGGAGCGTGAAGAGACGCGACAGCCTGAGCGCGCCGATAATATTGCAGCCGTGGGAATGAATCATTTTAAAAACCCGCTGTTCCGATCCAATTGCAATGAGCGGCAAGCGTGACCCCTCCACTTCTGAAATCTCCATCGTTTTGCACGGAAAAAAAAAGCGAATCCTAGATTGTCAAATCTCAAGCTGCGCAATTGCGTGGAAGGGGAGAAATCAAGGAGTTCCGATTAACCGGTGCTCGGAAGATGTGGGTAATGATAGTACGTCCCGTCCTGTGGAGTACCCAGGCTCGGAACGAGCAAGGAAGTTCGGAAGAAATAACAATCTACCAGCCAGCCTTTCATTCACCTCATCTTCATTCATCCGTCAAAAAGGCAATTTTTGCCCCTCTCCACTATGAAAGCTCTTGGACTTATCATATAGTTGAAAGAAACGGAGAGAACACGGACTCTTCTGTACATACCCTCTTGTTTGGCGCTGGAGAAACAGTTTATATGGGAGGAGCGCTAGCAACGCGAGTATGAAGCAAGGGGAAGAGCATAGATTCTGCTTGTCAGAAACGCGATTCGACGCAATTAACCTCATGATTGAGTTAATACAAAAGTCTTTGTCGATGTTAACGTTAACACCTACACACCTCGTTCTGCAGGATGTTTCCATTGACAGTTACGAGACACTGTACGGAAGTTGGTCAGAATACCCAAGGGCCCAATAAATTGTAGGGTTTGGTAGTCACAAGGGCCTCAGGCCTCACGATCTGAACTTCGCATACTCATGAACAATATTCGGATGGAACGGAGAACACAAATTTAAATGCCCTTACCTCCTTGCAATGGCTCACGGTGAGCGGGAGGCATATGCATTTGGATGACTATCACATACAACTTCTTATGGATGCTGCGGTCGTCGAAGATCAAGTTTGGGTAGGCTCAAAACGGAAATCCTCTCGCGACGTCCTGGAGGGACGTCTTGTGTCGAGACTACAAGTCTGGAATATCTATGAAGTCTAGTGGTATTATACTTAGGCGATCAAAAGAGGTGCCCGTCCGTAAACTCGAGGGACGTGCACCAGAAGTCCTATCTTCATTGCCCCTCAGCATGGAGTTGTACCCGAGTCCATGTCTGCTTCCAGATAGCATTTGTATTCAAGCCTCAACTTGACTGTCGGTCGGTCGAGCTCAGTCACTGTGTACTCAAACTTTGGGTGAATAAGCATTATTCATCGTTGAGGGCTGCAAGCTTATGTTCTGAAAAATGAAATACTTCTCGATGTTCTAAAATTTGAAAGTTTCCTGACCTTTCTAGCTCGACATGGATCCCGGAAGACGATTCAATTACATGGATGGACGAAAGGCAAGCAGCATGAGGTCACGTCTGAAGTTTGTCACGGTTAGAGACCGAAGACAACGCCATCTTTAGCCCCTAGTATCTCAGTCGTCTCGCCACCTCGCCATCTCTCGTCGCAACGCCGATATGGTCAGCACTAGTGTGGAGTGGCGGCGCATCAGGCCTCCGGGAGCTCCGAACTTGCATCTTGTATCAAATAGGTTAATCCAGGGAATTATAGAGGTATGTTTGTTCAAAAATATCGTATTTCAGATCATTAAATTCGTCTTCCAAGGTCGTTCATGTGGTCATGCTATGTAAGTATACCCAGGATCGTGAAGGGAGAGTTGCTCCTTTTCTATGTCTAGCGAAACGTTCCGTCTCGGTGGCTGCCGGGCGAAAGAGGAGTCGTCCTTCCCGACCGCAGTCACAGGTGCTGGGGCACTGTAGCAGAAGCCATCAAGGCCTCTAGAGAGTCTGGGATACGTTGAAATTAATCAGCCATGGGTCATCAAGAAGGAGAACACCCAACCAACTTTATTACATCATCGAGATCCTGTTGCTTGCTCGGAAGGGAGGTATCGCGACGCCCGAATCATGATCGCGACAAGAACCACGAGGACATAGTACACCGCATAGCCGCCAAGGAGGTTTCGCTGGATAGACAGGGAAAATAGAGAAGAAGCGAAAGCTGGGGCCACTGCTCGACTGCCAGAGGTGACCATCTGCGCTGCACCATTGGCCGACCCAAGTAGTAATCTACTCGGGACATTTTGTACGACCATGAGCATCATCGAGGCTGGATGTTAGAGCGACCGTGAGCGCTCAGCGGTACGATCGAATTGAAGGAAAGGTAGATCACGCACCATAGCAAGGTGATATAGTAGCCAAGGCTAAGAATTGTATCACCACAACCAGAATCACAAAAGGGTCGATTCCGCCTGCTCTCCTAGCCAATGCATTGCCAGCGGGGAAACAACCAACGACAATGAAAAGACTGAAGATGCCTGTCCTGTAAATATTGAGAGCCCCATATCGTCTGATGAGGGAGCCAAGGAACAGCCCTGAAACCAGCCCATTAAGAATACCAAAAGAACCCATGATGGTGCCAATTTTCAATGGGTCCATACCGAGACCGCCATACTCGACCGGCGTAGAATACACCAATGGAATTAACGCCGACATTGCCATTTCGGAGAAGGCGAGCAGGCCGAAGTTTGCAAGAGTGATACCAAAGGAGGGAATGAAGAGTTGGGAAAGCGGTGGCCTCTCTTCCTCGTTCACGGTGACTGGGATAGCGCTCTCGACCACCGCTATGGTGGCGTAGTGGTCTGAAGTAGCATCCGTAAGAAGAGGAGTCGTTGCGTCGTCGTGAGCAACGTTTTGTTTGTTTCCTTCCCGGCGCCACAGGCTACTCAGCTTGGCCCTCCGTGAGGCTGGCAGCGTCTAGCGGAAAACGGCTGTCAGTTACATAAATCCGGAAAATTCAATACGGAAATTGAGATAACCTACTTCTTTCAAGGCTATACTCGAAATGAAAAAAGAGGCGAATGCAACGAAAGCTGCTGCGGCACATGGAAGGAAATAAGGATGATGGTGGAAAAAGGGGATTCTGCCGAAAGTATCTGGCCATCGCGAGGCAGGATTACTCAACACTCCGCCTAACGTCGGTCTGGAAATGACACAAGTTGATTAGGGTTATGCTATTGGGGCAGGGATCGAGATGCTTACCCGACCGTCAACCCCGCACTCCACATCATCGGGGAAAGCGCGTAGGCATCCCCAATGTTGGTCGAGTCAGTAATCTACGAAGGCAGTGAGATGACTGAGAGAGGTGAACCGGAAAGAAGGATTGCCGTACCTCCGCTAGAACGCTCTTAGAGACACCTGCATAGTTTGTTCTGGTTAATTTACAGTTCACAGTCGAAAGTATCATGGGTGGGGCTCACCGATGTTCCCGTTGAACAATCCCTGGAAAGCTCTGAAGAAGACGAGAGGCCAAAACGTTGTTGACAACCCAAATCCAAGCATGGCGAATGACAGCCCTAACGGGCCCAAGAGCAGCACCGGTTTACGACCCAGGAAGTCGGAAAGCCAGCCCCATGCGAACACAGTCAAAGTTTCAGAGAAAAAGAACGTGGATTCCTTCAGTACTCATCAGTAAAATGTAGAGCTCTCGAACGGACGTTGCCTACTCACCACAATGCCTGCATAGTACCCCGTTTTCGCTTCGTCTCCTCCAGTGATCCCAGTCTCCCTCACAAATTGGTTGACGAACGGATAGATTACTGTGGCAGTCACTGGCTCAGCGAATTGGATGAGGAAGACAATGAGAAGCTGGAGCTTTGGCAATGGGGTTCGTTCCGTCTTCCTGTCTTCGACTATGGGGGAATCATCCTCACGTCGTCCTTGGGCAGTCATTAGGATATGGCCTGAGGGAGTAGGGAAAGACGAAGGAGGAGAACTGCGCTCACCGCAAATTTATCTGTCGGAATTGAAGCTCAGACACTCGAGTCATGGTTCCATATGGTCCCTTGGTGTGGAGGAACCAGGCTAGGAACGATAAAATTGAGCCCGAGCAAGGAAGTTCGGAAGAACCCTGCCAGTGGACGGCGGATCGGGCCATTGATTTATATCGTCAGGCCATCAAAAATAGGCAAATTCTACCCCTCTCCGAGTCCGGACCATATACACATGTGAGGGTACTCTTCAGCTCAAAGGGCCCAGACACGAGCTTATTTAGTCTAACTAAGTGAGACTAGACTATCGACCACTGTGAAAGCTCTTGATTGTCGTAGGATAGATAAAGGGAGGGGCAAACACGCACTCTTCCGCACATATCCTTTTGATCGGAGCTGGAGAAATCGTTGATTGCCATAGAGTGCGATAGCAGCTCCAACGCGCAGCAAGCAGCCGAGTGCGGGTCGTTGAACGATGGGATAAACCTCATCATTGAGGTAATACCTCGACACCTACCTTTTCTTGGATGTCACCGCCTGCCTTTCGTTCCGCCGGAAACAATGTAAGGAAGTCCTTGCTTATACTAACGCCTAGCAAATCGCAGGGTTTAACAACTGCAATGGCATCAGGATCTGTTCTTCGCAAGCTCAGGAGCAATGATTTTGTGTTGATTAGAGAAGGCAAGAATGCCTTACTTCCACCCTCGAACGGCCCACTGCGATGAGCGAGAGGCAGCTGCGTTTGGATGATCATCATATACAACTTGATATGGATGCTGCGGGACGCATTTTCTTGAAGATCCCATGAGGGGGTGCGATGAAGGCTAAAGGCATTCAGTATTCCATATCCAAAGCACTGGAGAGTAATGGCCAACAGAGGTGTTCGCAATGCCCGTAAGTAAAGTTCATCAGTCAGCAGAAGATGCATATACAGAAATCTTGGCTTTCTTACATGGCTTCCATACGGTCCTCTAAGCTCTACGGTGCGATAGAAAGGTCAGAAAGCGTCCAAAGTCTGAGGGCGTCGAGAAGTAGTACCCATTCATTAGGGAATCATCCCTGACTCCAGAGACTGCGGCCCTCATGGATAGGCCAGATTTACCTCAGACTTCGAGCTTCAAGGTCCAGGCTGACGCTGGAGGTTGGGGTTGAGTCTGAATGGGAGTCGAGCAACGCGAACACTGCTGCCAGAAGCAGACGCGTTTGTCACTGTTAGGAACTGGGGCCAACGCGATCCGGAGCCCCTATCGACCAACGGAGTCGAAACCGCCCTCGACATCGCCAACCACCTCGTCTCTCTTACATTCACCACAAAATGGTCGGTGCCAACTACATGGGAGGCAAAAGGTGCTCAATCCCATCCTGGAAGCATCCAATGCACTTCTCTGACGTCCTGTCAATAGAAATGCAATACGGACCAAAGGCAAAGATAAAGACGCGCGCATTCAGCGAAGCTTTTTCGGAAAACAAAGGCTACAAATGCTTTCAAAAGGTTTATTATCGTCAACCCGGGATACAGGTGAAGTATCAAGAGGAGCATGCTATACTAGACAGGAAGCAGGTGTTGCGGACATATCGCTAGCGCATGCAAGGCAAAAGATTCCATTGCAGGGCAAACCGACGACGACAACCAGCTGGATCCCAGAGCCTGTGGATACGTCGATGTTTTCGTCACCAGCGAAGATTTTCGAGCGTTTCGGAGCGCATACATCGACCCCAAAGACGAAAACGAGAGCCAGGATTCTTCAGAAAATGGACGTTTCCGAACGTGAGTACCATACAACATAACACGAGCGGCTGGTTTATCACGGCGACTGTTTCCAGCCTATGCCATGAAGCAACTCTTGGAAAAGATACGGCGGACACCGGACTTAGCGGGTTTGTCAAGGCCAGCTAAAGTTGAGCTCGAGCCGAGAGCCTATTCTTCTGGCCTAAACCTGCTTCGGAAGGACAATAATCGAGCGTCAGAGCGCTGCGGCGACGAAAGCAGCATCCGGCTTGGAAGAGTGCCAAAATCATCCATCGTTGTCCCCACAGACCTGAACCAGGATCCAGATTCGCCGATGTTCTCAACCTCCATGACAGGCAGCTCGGAGAGGGGATTTCCTGGATATCAAAACGAATGGTCGCATCGAGCGATGTCTTCGTTCAGCTCCATGGAAATCCCTGCGAGTAGTAGCCACGTCTACGAGAGAGACCGATATTCCGACGAGCCTACTGGAGAGGTGGAGGCGGACGAATCGAGTTCAAAGCCATTCCAGTTTAAGAGCTCTCCGCCAACGTCGCTCGGCGATGAATTTTATCAGTCCCGACTTCGCTGGTCACACGAGCACCCAGACAGAGATATCGTAGGAGTGGAACATTCAAATGGGCAAGCGAAAGATGCGGCCAATCTGTCCGACTCCCGTCCTTCGTCCTCCAACACTATCTACTGCCCAGAGTATTGGAACGAGTTTGATGAGCGAGGTCTTCCATCGTTCATAAGGTTTCCTGATTCATCGGAGGAGTACGGCCTATCCTCAGTCTACGGAACCCTATTTCTTCATTCGGACCCTTGGAATGTCATTGGAGATATCCTGGACCGAGGCGAACAGTCTTTGAATTACGACTACGACATGGGAAGAGTCGGTCGTATGGCCGAAGACGCGAACATGGAAAGCAGTGGAAATGAATACACTTCATCGTTCATGTGCACAAGATCCGATAGCGAGAGCCAAGACGAGGACGAAGGGCAGGCGGCACAAGAATCGCCCAGTATTTTCGGTCTCGATCTGGATCCATTCGAGGGACTGGGCGGTCAGGAGGAGAGTATAGAGTTCGAGGAGGGACCTTCCGACGTCGAGATGGGTGACGGAGAGTTTTCATCACTCATGAAACGAGGGTCCCCTACAGCAAAGCGGCACAGCAATCATTTAGGGTTGTCGCAGGCGTACTTGCCTGAGCAATTCGTCATTCAACAACAACACACACATGCACACCCCACAGCACCTGCACCTCCAGAAATGTATCAAATGGACGGGTCGGACGTCCAGGTGGACGACTTCCAGACGGACAATGGCGACGGAATCGAGGGGCCCTCGCTCGGTCCCAACCCTTCCGGAATGGAAACCGACGACGTGAGGCTAGATCCGGTCGAGATCGAAAGCCTGCTCGATATGCCAGAGCTGGAGGAGATAGGCGGGAGATACGTTGGCCCCTCGCTGTTCAGCAACGAGCCCGACGATGACGACTGTTGGTGAGGAGGCGGAGCGGGTCATGAAACGGGAGGTCCGTGTTAATGTGACTCAGCGCGGGCGATATGTGGGAAGGAGAATCGTGGGAAAAGTCGGTTCGTGTGGCACAACTCACCGCCTCCTTTTGTAACACAACTCAGCACTTGACCACCAACATCCACGATCCGAAACCTCGCTGCGGACATCGCTCGTGCCCTGAAGACACGCTAAAGCGACCCCAAGCACTCAAACACAAGCTTTCTGCCAGCAGCAAGCATGTTCTCAACACCAACAGCGCCACCTGCTGGTTCAAAGGCTATCGCATCGACTGCCCTTCGAAATGCTGGTCTAATCGACAAAGATACTCAAATGCGGGACATGACGGATAAACCAGGAGGAAGGAAGGGCTCCTCCAAGATCAGCTCCCACAGAAACAGGCCAATCGACCAATTCAAGAATTCACGTCCAGGAACCAGCAGTTCACGAACGGTAATTATCAATTGACTCATTTTTCACTCGTTTCGAACAGGGAGAGGCGCACTGCACATCGCTCACTGCTCAGCTCTGTCGTCGCTCGCTCGGTCATCTTCCCCCTTTCTCAAATGAAGAAAACAGCAAACTTACGCAATTCCGAACTCTCTGTTGTCGCAGCTAACATCACGAATATCGGCCTCTGCTTCTCATGCTGGACCATCTGACCCCCTTTCCATTCGTGGCGCATCACGGCCAACCATGGCAGGCCGAATGCGCAGAAACGCAGTTTCGGCCTCCGGTGGTTCTTCATCAAGTGTTTCCGCGCCGACGAGGGTGACTATCACACGGGGTGGCAAAACAATTGAACACTGGAGGGAGGTGGTGAAAAATCGGTGGAATTCTGAAATACAGTTTCTCAATTTGGAGGTGCGTTTCCTTGTTCTTATTGCTTGGTCCTGTGCTTATCTAGACCTATTTTCCAGTCCTTAATCGACGATGAAGCTGTCAAGAAATACAACTTATCGCCACCAGGAGTCGGGGGTGGCAGCGCTAGGGACGCAGCTGTGATACTCAAACTTGCCAGCGAACTCAAGCCTCCAGTAAGTGTGCTCCATTTTTGATGACAGCTTCGACGCTCACCGGTTCTTTGCAGGTGAAGACTCTATCCTTGGCCAACAACAAACTTGCTGGCGAGCATTTGCAATATATCTCGAAATACCTCCCCAAACTCGCCAATCTCTCTCTATCAAATAATAATCTTCGACACTGGAAGGATTTAGACTTCATCTCCGGGCGAAAGGAGAAGCTCGTGCACCTTCGGGAATTGCTGCTCATCGGCAATCCCGTGAGGGAATTAGAATACAAGAACAATAGAGCGGAGCGGTACAAGCAGTGAGTGTTTGTGTTTGCGTTCTTGACTTGGCCCATGTAACATTTGAATCATAGGGAATTGACTCGCCGCTTTCCGTCTTTGGAGGTCCTCGACTCCGAACCGGTCGCTCAAATTTCCTTCGGCGTGCAGCAAGCCGCAGCTGCTATCCCAGTGAAAAAGCCCGACGCAACAACGTTCCCGTATCCTATGAGCGGGTCATTCATCACCGGTGTAGACGGGGGTCTTGTTAGCAATTTTCTTGTTCGGTGCGTTCTTTCCTTATCACCACTATCATTTCGAACCTTGTTGTAATCATCTTATGCTGTAGATTCTTCGCACTGTTTGATAATCAGCGGGACCAGCTTGTGGATGCCTATGATCCGCAAGCTTCGTTTAGCTTTTCTGTGAATACAACTATCCCTATACGTGCCCGGATACAAGGGCTGCATACGTCGAAGGAGTTGCCAAATCAAAGGAAGTTGGAGTGGAGTCCTTGGTTGGGTGGAGGTGAAGGCGGTTCGCGGAACTTGAATCGTATGCATGGGGGTTTGGAGAGAGCCGTGAAATCATTACATATTGGCGGCGAGGCTGCGGTGAAGGCAGTCCAGTCTCTCCCGGGAACCCGACATGATATCGGTGGACCACCGGAGAAGTTCTGTCTTGAAGCATTCCCAGTACCGCTCGGTGCTAATGCTGGTATGGGGTTGCTTGTCGCGCTGCATGGCCAATTCACGGAACGTGGGTCATGGAATCATCTCTTTTTGAAATATCTTATTGATGTATGTTTAATAGTTCCAGCTGATGGTGTGCGCTCGTTCGATCGAACATTCTTGCTGGCTCCCGCTCCAGATGGGTCGAGGTTTGTTGTTAAAGTATTTCGTTTGCCACTCTGTGCTAATATATCTTTGTAGGGCCAAGTTGAATGGCTGGGATGTCGTTATCCTATCAGATCAATTGACAATCCGAGCTTACTCGAGTCCTGAAGCATGGAAATCCGGAGACCTCCTCGTTCAAGCTCAGGCGAAGTCGACGCCGACGTCGAATGGATCGACGTCGCAGAATCAGTTGCCCCAGACGGTCATATCGTCGTTACCACCCGAACAGCAATCCGCCTTGGCTACCATTGTGAGTACCCCTTTCTGCCTAACGCACTCGTATATTAACGTGTCACCGTCCCGTACCTTTAGCCTGAACCTCAACGCAATCTCGTCATTGAGCTCATGTCGCGAACAAGTCTGAACGTCAAGTTCGCGGTGGATTGCCTCCAAAACAACGAGTGGAATATGGACAAGGCTTATGCTAATTTCGAGCAAGTCAAAGTAAGTTTCCGGTGCAAATATCCGTCGGTGTTTGATTCTTATCACGAATCTTTTTGCTAGGCGACTTTGGGCAGAGAAGCATATCTTTGAGACATCTGCCTAACGCGGCTCCCTGACCGTCCAGGTACAACACACACGCGTCGTGTTCTTTGCCTATGCCCACACACCCCACCCATCGCTCTCATGACTTCGGACTGTATTGCATCTGCTTCTCAGATGTTCATCATTTGTTTTCTTTATTTTCGCGGTTTCTTTCCTAGCTCGCCCTGTCAAATGTAGTGCAGTATTTAGTATATATGTCCAACACCAATCATCCCTCTCGTTCTCCAAAGCATTATCATATTTGTTTGCCATTGCACATACGTTACTCTCTCATAGAATACATACAAGCACACGACTCGCCACTGTCCGAATATTGCCACGATGATATCGCTGTGTTTGGCTCCCTGAATGTTAGCCAAAGCGAGTTGCGTCCTTCCCGACGAGGACAGTGTGACCTCACCTACGCTCCAGCCATCACGTTCTAATGGGCCCGAATCTGCCTCGTTCTCCCTCCCCAAAGGTTTCTGGGTATCAAAACATGAGGTGATTCTACCGCCATTCGCCCCGGTGACGATAAAAAANTATTGTTCTTTGAGGTGTAATTCCAGAACGTGTGCGGCGCATGTCGGGCGCATGCATGTTTGGCAAGAAGAGAATCTGGACTTGGTGCCGGTATGAATGCTCCCCATTTGTCCGTCGCGCCGAAATAAATATTTTATCCCTGAAAGACCCATACATACATGGAATTCGTGCAAGAAGTTTCAGGAAACTGGAGAAGCATGCGAGGCCGTAAATGCACAAGTAAAGGGCCGGTCTTTTAGCCTTCGATGAGCTCTCAAGGATGGGAATAACGGACGAATTGAAGCCACCCTCAAACGGACTTGGATGTGGCAAATAAGGGGAGAATCGAGTTTCCTTTTCGACGTAAATGCGGACGTCACCCCTCCTGGCGCGGGTCGTCCAAACTCCAACTAGTCTAGGAGACGGACAACGAGGCGCAAGGCGTCGGGACACGCGAACGTCTGAGCGAATTAGAGCGCATGGCCAGCGTCATGCGAGCGCATGAGGCAGCGGACTCGGACAAGGCTTTGGGGATGAAAGCCTCGAGGCTGGTCGGAATCCCAGCGCTTACGGAAATTCCGACAGAAAAGCTGTCCCCGAATATGTCCTGTGGGCATGATCCCGGGAGACTTGGCATAATATTCTCATTGGCCCTGAATGCAGTAATCCCAGGCTGCAACGAGGCAGGATCTTGATGTTTTGTCAAATTTATACTTATGTCCCCCCGCCAGCCCCGGAGTTCTTGCTCGCCGTCCCTCTTCCCTTCGTCATCGCGAATCCCCTCTAGCTCGCGTTCTCTCTCTCTTACGCGTTCTTTCTCTTTCATTCTCTTCTTATCTGTCCTTCAGCCTCACGTCTAGTTTCTCGTCTGCATTGTCACGTTCTCTCTACTCTCGTGTCCATTTCATTCATCAACAGCATCCTGTCTATGGACGCAGTGCACCCTTCACTAGAAAATTTTGGTCTCCATTATGCTGCAGCAGCAGGCGACGACGACGGTGTGCGTTACGCGCTGCGCTCAGGTGCCGACGTCAATGTACTCGACGCGGCGGGTAAGACCGCGCTCATGTGCGCGATTGCCGGAAACGAGTACGTGTCTCCTTGCCCGTATGAACGATGTCTTTGCTCATTATCTTCGCGTTTTTCGCTTGTTCTGTATAGCTGGCAGAATTTGGATCCCTCTGACGCGTCGTTCATGACTCCAGAGCGTATGGCCGCAATACGCGCGCTGCTCAACGATTCCAAAATCTCTCTATTGACTTTGAACGCCCCTCATAACTCTATGAATGGCGTAGTGCCTCTCGGTATGGCTGCATGGCTCAATCTGCCCTCAGTAGTCCGTTTGTTGCTCGAGGAGAGCGCAGACACTATCTCAGTGGACGGTATGGACTCCCATGGAGCCACGGCATTGATGTGTAAGTCATTACCTTTCAGTTTGTTAATAGCAGCGTTCTGAAAGTGTTTCTCCGCCAGACGCGGCTCGTGACGGGAACCTCGAAGTCGTACAACTCCTGGTGCGTATCCGCTTTACGTGATGGTGCCCGAGACAAAAATTTACTGAGGAATATTTTTTTTTTAGCTATCGCACGGAGCGCGCCCTGACTTCCGCGACAGCAATTACCGCACGTCAATACAGTTCGCGCTGCCCCACCATCAGATTCTCTGGCTGTGTGAAAGCGTGCTCAGGCGGCATCGTTGGCGGGAGCTCGCGGTATGTTCTCACACTTCGTGTTAGGATCTAGCATTCAACTAACCTCTTCTTCAGTCCGCGGATCGTTCTCACTTGCTCATACCCGACTACATTCTCGAACTCTCGACAAATTCTCTGCCTTCTTCCGATGACCTCGATCCTCCACCAGCGTCCATCTTTACCGCTGGAGCTACTTCAAGATTACTCGATACGCTTATTTCCTCAGTTCGATCCAACGACTTGTCTTTTATTCATTCTTTGCTCTTTTCTCCCGCAATCCCGCCATCTTCGCCCGCATCTTTGTACCCTATGTCTGTCCCTGTTTTGGTGAACCTCCCTGATGCCAATGGCTGGAGTCTAATTCACCACGCCCTCGCTGTAAAATTCCCTTCCATTGATCTCCTCGACTCTTTGTACTGTGCTGGAGCAGACATGGCACTGTTCACTGTGAATGAACAGTGGACGCCATTGCACATTCTCGCTCAATCCCAAACTCTATCTCCAGGCAATATGGACCATGACCCTTCACTTCATGAATTTGTTGTACATCTTATACGCGATCTCCGCGCCCCTTTATCGGCACGGGACAAAAACGACGAGACCTGTATTCATATCGCCGCAGAAAATGGCTCTTCTTTGGATCTGTTGGCGTGCCTCCTTGACTTGGACACCACTGGAGCCGTCCGACAGCTCAAGAACTCGAGAGGGTATGTCGCAATACCATTCCTCTGTTTTACATAATCTCATAATATCTTTTCTCCAGGTTGACAGCAATGCAAGTAGCGAGGCCTGAATTCCTTGTAGCCTTTGGCCCAGATGCAGGCATTCTCCAACTCATTACCACCCCAGCTGAATCCCTAGCATCCATGCAAAACGGATCTTTCGCTTCCCTCTCAGACGCGTCGGACCAACTTCTTTCTCAGGATGACTCCTCATCCATCTGCTCCCCTTCCAATCTCGACATTGCTCTGACAACCCAGCAGCTGCTCACCAACCTTCGTCTTTCCTCTCCCTCTGGGAAACATACGAATGATCCTAGCCACCTTCGACACCTGGAAAGCCTTATGGCTGAGGCGCGGCAGCACCAAGAAGCTTTGGTTGAGCATTTCCGGGACAGGGTCAAGGAAATCGAGCGAGAGATGGAACAATTGAAGAAGAGCACTGGGAAGATAGGCTCTTTAAGAACCTCAGTGGCTGAGTCTGCAAGAGCCAAGTCGTTGGTGCGAGGCGTTCAAATATTCCCTCCCAGGCGGTACCACAGGGACTCGGAGGACTCCAGGGCCAGTACTGTCGTCTCGTCGATTATCATAGACGAACCCGCTTTCAGCCCTGAAGTGTCCCCAATTGGAAGTCCCGTCCAACCGTTCGACACTCTCAAGCCTATTTCGCGAACGAAGAAGATCAGCTTGCTTGGACGCTCCTCCTTTGGTACCATATCCGGTTTCTTCGACAGGTCGAACATCCTGGCCTATCATGCTAGCGCCGACGATGGTCTGGAGATCAAGGACCAGATCCCGGCGTACAACCGCGATAGTCGCTTGTTGAACTGCTTCTCGACACCTGACCTCCGTGAAATCAAAGGCGACAAGAAGAAACGGACTCGGCCAGAAAAAGAGCCCGAAACCCCTGAAAAGAAAGGGTCGTCCCCGGTCACCACCCCGAGTCGCTTGAAGGCATGGTTTAAGCGCATCGTCACGTCGACGTCGCATCAGGATCTTACCCAGGCTCGACCTTTGTCGACTTCGTCACAGGCACCATCCACTACCGATCGTCACCCTCCTCACCTCCGACTTGAGGTACTAACCGACGAACCTGCCGAACGTCCCCCCNACTATTTATCTCACCACCTCTGATATTCTCGAAAAGTCGGATACAGCCATCGACGGTGCTTTGCAAACCTCTGCAGTTGTCCTGGAAGCAGCCCGCCGCGACCTTCAGCATATCCACGCAAACCTCGCCTCCGCTCAACAGTTTATCGATCTCGCACACCATTCGATTACCAAGGTCGAGCGGGCGACGAAGCGTGCTCTCAAGAAGCGACGTGCGATGATAGCCAAGCTCCGTGAAAGCCAGCGCGGTACTTTCTGGCAAGACGGTGATGTCGTGAACACGGCTCAGTCGTCCCCAGGCCTGTTGGGTTATCCCGCCGCTCTCTCCCTCCGACAAAGCATCGTGTCTATCTACTCCATCCACTCCACCCATTCTTCTGTCGCGTCTGCCGCCCCTACCATTACGGAACACGATGACGAGGACACCCGTGTCGTTCGTCGCCTGCTTCTTCGCAAGATCGACGCCCACACCTCTGGTGCCTGGGACGAGATTGAGCAAATCGTAACTTGGCACAGGGTGTTGAAGGAGGTTATTCGTGGGGTGAAGCGTCGGGCTTACCTATGAACCAACGAACCTTTTCGCCATCCAACCTCTCTATCTATATTCGACTCAAAATGATCGTTTCGCTCGCCATCGAACTGTCAACCTATCTCACCCCCTCTCTCTCATCTCATCTCAAACTATCAAGCAACTCAAACCATCAACAACACACACACTCGTTTTCAAATCAAACCAACAGACTATTTTCTTCCATCTATCTATCTGCTCATCATTCACTCATTTGCTTGTTTGCTTCCAAGTTGCATATCTGAACGTTAACCAAAATTATCTGTATGTATGTATCCTTATTGTCTCAATTAGTTATCTGTCTGTCTGTCGCACCACATCACACAAATTTTAGATTGGGGAAAGCGGTCTTGCCTTTNCCCCCCNAACTCCCTTTCTCTCGTTGCATACTTGTTTTATTTCTTTATCATTACTGTTATGCTTCGTTTGTTGTACCATTACTGCTGCTCCCTTGCTATAGTTTGTTGTAGGGACCATCCAGAACTTTTTTNCTTTAGAGGATCGATCTTTCGTAGCATCTTAGCATTACCTACTGAACATGTATGGCCCATGTTGTCGACTTTACCAATGAAAAGAAACCCGAAACTGCATTACAACCATTATGTTCCATTACAAGTGCGAGATACCGTATACCAAGGCCAAAGCCGCTGTTGCGATCAAAAACAAGGAGTAATATACGAGAAGTACACTAGTGACCCAACAGTTTGTGCGTGAAAGCTTCACGACATTGGTAATGGGTCACTTCCCCGCTAGAAACGATCAACCATCAGAAATCCAGTGACGGCGACCTGGCACATCAAGGAGAGAAGAAAACTCACTGCGGTGAATGAATCGCAATAACGCTGTTTCCAATCCGTTTATGGCACTGCGGGCATCTATAAAAAGGAGAAAGAAGTCAAAACGAAACATGGTCAGTCAATGACAGATCGCAAGAAGGATAAAAATAGACCACGTCGTAGTGAATCGGAACTGACATTCGAGTATCAGTGACTTTCACCCTTCTTGCCTGCAACGCCACCAGCTTCCTAGCAACCTGATCATTCCTCGCTTTGCTAACCTGCCGTATCACCCGTGTGTCGAAGACGGGTGCTCGAAGCGCATCGATCAAAAACTCTTTCAAGTCTTGAGCGGTGACAAGTGGCGGTAACAGCTTCAACGTCTCCACAGAATCCAAACGCGGACTGTGTCGACTTATAAGGTCGAGTGCGGGTCGTAGGAGGTTGGCTGCGTTCACTGCGTTCGACGTTGGGCGAAGGTAGATGCGGAGAAGTGTGAGGAAGACGCTCCCCGTTTCGGACCCGGGTTGGTAGACCCGTTTACAATATCTGCGAGAAGTCGGTCGGGGAGAAAAGAATGAGATGAATTACGTTCGTAACATAAGCGATGGGACAAAGGGAACGTACTCTTCGGCTTTGCGGTAGTCCTGTAGACGGTAGACATACAATTCTAACGCCTGGTCATGCCGTCCCAGCCTGCCCAATAGAATAGCACGGGCCTCGAAGAGATCTAAACAATAGGTCAGCGTAAGATCCGGGGCAGAGAAGGTGGGATGATATCATACCCGTGGACGACAGCAACCCATAAAGTCTGTCAATACCAAACTTGTCGTTGGTATCAATGAACTTGAGCAGCTTGTCATACATTCCGCGAAGCAGGTCTACCAAAAGCATAAACTTATCAGCAACGCTCCAATGACAACAATCATTCGCCCAACTCACCTTCATCGCCTCGCTTCTTCGCGACCAACGTCTGGCTGAGATACAACGCTGCCAACCTATCATGGAAGTCTGTAGAGTTCTCTCCCTTCTCTTCCAAAAGATGCTCGAGGAATCGGATGCACAGCCTTGGGTCAATCTTCTCAAGATAGTCTGCAACGGGCTGGGCTGGTAGCTCGACGTCTTCAGATATGAAGATCTAACGAATTGTATTGAGGAGCGGACGGGAAGCGTGAATTTAGCCACAGAAGTAGGCAAAAGGTATATGACGGCCAACTCACCTGGAAAGCCATGTCCTTATCGGTGTTGAAGATCCATCTTGCAGATTCAAAGATCTGCGAGATGTGCTCGGGACCTAGTTTCTGGAGGTAACGTATTGAGGGGTCGAGTTTATCCTCAAGGTCCGTCTCGTCTTCGCTAATTCTGTCCTCCCGTCAGAATGGGGAATCATGTGTTCAGCGGAATCTAAACTTACTCTCTGAGGAGCTCCAACGCCTTGGCGTGCATCCCTTTGCCATGGTAGAGGTCCTTCAACTCTAAATATTTCTAAAGACAGACAGACCCCAGTCAGCTTTCGAGGAAGGTACAGCGAAGAGAGGCACAACACTGACCTTTCGCGACCGCAAATCCGACTCTACCTCCGAGACTTCACACCAATTCGCAACTCTGCACAGCGAACTCAGCAAAGTGGGCCGAATGATCAGATACGCTTTATACAGCGCCGTATCCACAATCTGTGCATAACGGAGCAGCTGCTCGGGCGTTAGACTCGACAATGGGGCGTCAGGCAAGGCGAAGAGATCTTCCACAGCCGTTTTAGACAGCGGAGGGTACTGCTGGTGCTGATTATGTGGTGTAATCCCGACTGCATCAAGCGTTGAACCCAACTTTGGTCGACGATCCGTTAGGAATCGGACAAGCGTCTCGACTGAACGGTGGAACTCGTCTGCAGTAGACATGCCATTAGCTTTGGATTATATGTGCATTGAAGGAGAATTTCCTTACCATGCCGAGGAGCTTTCCGTTTGCTGACCACCGAAGCCGTATCGTCGTCCTTTGGAGGGGCAGGATTATTAGCCATCAACATCCCAAGCGCGGACTTCTGCAGCCTATTCTTCAACGCCGATCCAGACTCAGCAACCGCGTCAAGCAAATCCGCAGCAGTTGTGTTCTCCTGGCTGGCCTTTTCCTTGGTATCAGTCGACGCCATCGACTTATTATCGTCTTCCACCGGGGCAGGACCACCGTGCAGTGGTATCCACTTCTCCACAGGCACCGCCAGTCGACCGGAGACAGCTTCCGGGTACAACGCCACCACCTTGGCCGGATTGAAATCGAGGTCGATAAAAGTATCGATCGCATCATCGAATTTCCCCGCGCGGAATTGGGAGACAGCGTTCAAAGCACGGATACGCGTCCGGCGTTGAGGCTGCGACGACAAAGAGGTGTTAGCGAACGAAGAAGCAAAGGTTTAAAGGCAAGCTGGCTTTACCTTGTCAGGAAGGGTAGCCTCATCTAAGCTATCCAAAAGCGCGAGTGCGTCTGGGTATTGTCCATCGTATACCAACTCGTCAAGCTGCTCCGACCACGGTTTCATGGTAATTTCCCAGATGGTGCTTCCTTCAGCTGCGGCAGCTGTACGATCGGTCGGTGTTGAAAGCAAGAAGAGCCGCGATTTGGAAGGCGAAGAGGTCAACAGTCGAAGATTCGCGTTTGGAACTGGCGGTGCGGTAGTGCCCACAGGCACAGTGGACGACTGGGGTGCATCGAATGGGAAGGGTAGTGTTTGAGTAACACGGAGGGATAGGGATGAGCAGATCTGCAAAACCGAAGTCGTGTAAAGGTTCGGTTGTTGCGATGGCTGGGTGGTGCTTGTTGAGGCCGGCGGCGGATCTGCTTGAGGTATTGCGACAGTCCCAGCAGGCAGAACCGAGAATATGTAGGGCTTGAGAACAGCTGCGCTTCTTCAGTAAACGTATCCGTAGCAAATTTGTAAGCAACCTACTCATTTCTTCTGGAGGAGCAGGCCACTCAATCGTATTCGATCGAGTCGCCTTGGTATCTGGTCCGATGAAGAAACCCTGTGCTACGGATCTTTAGCAAGTGTCGCGTTGCACGGCCAAACATTGCTCACTATCTTTGGTAATAAGGACTTCAGACTCGCCGGTCTGAGCAGCCATTGGCTTTGGTTTCGCCATTAAACCAAGCGTCATGTAGCCAGTCAATCCTGAGAACGCGCCCATTGCACCGACTGACGCTGTTGTGGGTAGGGGTGTCGAGATATCAACAGCGGTCATGGTTGAAATCGTAAAAATGGCATATTCTGTTGGGGAGTATGCAAAGCATGCTGAATCCGGGTTCAGGAACGATATGGAGCGTGCGGAATGGGGTAAAGGAGCTTCCTTGGACAGAAGGTAAGCACGGATATCTCGTATGGGGTGACAGAAGAACGCACCTTGACCGGTTGCGCTTCGCCGTCCTTCCAGGTGTAGAGAACAGCCTTCCGCCTACAGCCAACCAAGAGGTAAGTGACAAGTGTCGGAATGGGCTTTGTGTCTGGTTGATCGAGATTCACGGTCGCTGACGGATTTCCTGCATCACTGGGATAGATATCCTGAACGGAAGAATATACGGTGAAGGAGAAAGCAGCCTTGGCTTGTGTCAGAGGTGTTGGGGGTGATAACGATGGTAAAGGCAGAAGAGAGACGTTCATTTCTGTCCTCAAGCACTTAGTACTTGAAACACTGGACGAAAGGCTTCAATTTACGCACCAGAGAGGACCACCAGGGAGTTGACATCTTTAATGAAGCCTAGCTGTTCGATTGAGCGTCGAGTGATGCCTTTCTTGACCTCTTCCAATTGAAATGAGGCATGCTGCGCGCCAGTCTCTGGATCTAATGCGCGTGTCAGGAGGTACTTCAATCAGCTGAGGAGACTGCTACCTGGTCTCTGTTCTGTACTGTAGATGTGCAAATTCCCAAGCGAACTTCCGAGGTATAATCGGTCAGCTGAAACCTTTCAATTAAGTCGTCTGGACTGCATCATGCTATACAGCCACTCGAACCTTGTACTTGGAGGGAATCAATCTTTTCCTTAATCCCCGAGGCAAGGACCTGTGGCGGTTCAAAGGGCGCCATGTAGATCCTCCAGAGAAACCAGGATCGACGTGTAGGGCGGTGCGAGGGTAGAGAGCGATGGCGACAGTGCAGGGTCACCAAACCATGGTGACGCACTGCAGGCCGGAAACGGTGCCATTAGCGCCTGTTCTTTGCTTGACCTTATTTGGCATCAGTTTCTCGGGCCGTCACGCTTCTTCCACAGCAGAGTCAGTTTGCCCGCTCTCGACAATGGCTTTTGGCCTAGGTTGGCAGGTGTTCTCGGCTTTTGTGGGTCTCTGGCGCTGAATACCAGCGCCAACTTGTCCCTGACCAGCTCCATATCGAGCTCCAACCACTGGATCGAAATCACTTGCACCACGATGATGGCGTTTCAGTTTCATCACAAGAATCGGAATCGCGATTCGCGACGGAAGGCTTGCTGCGGAGGTGGTTCTTGGGTGATTAGCTCAATTATTTACGACAATTTCGTCCCGTTGCCAATCTGACACTGGCATTGCAGGCCACCTCAAAGAAAGGGCACTTTTGCTGAAATGTCTCATTGAACCTACTCCCTTTCGTGTTCGTTTACAAACTGATGACAAGTTTGAAATACACTTGCCATCTTCCCACCAGCCCAATCACAACATAAACCACCCACCAACCTCCCTTGGTAACATCGGCAAGTTATTCTCCATCAATCTTTCACACGTCCAACAGACCCCAACAAGATACGTGACACCCGCATCCATCGGGGCCTTTACCCTCAGGTTTCTATATAATGGGAGTACCAACCGATGCTGTTTCTTCAGCCGGTCTCACCCCCCCCAATCGCAGCAAAGCTTTGTGCAGGTCACAAATCGCTCGCTCCCCTAACCAATTAACCACTCTCCTCTCAACTTCCTCTCGTTCTATTCTATCCTTTAAATCCACTCTTTTCAACTCACAAAAATGGTTCACACTGCCGCTGTTGCTTTCGCCGTCTTGGCTTTGAAGGCTGCTTCTACTCTCGCTGCGCCTGCTGAGTGAGTACCCTACCCAGCGGATCAAAGACGCGTTATCTGACCTCATTCCGCATAGATACTCTCATGACCTTGAGGCCCGTGAGCTCGACCTCGATCTCGATTTCGAGACCCGAGAGTTCGACTACGACGTTGACGCCCGGGAATTCGACTTCGACTTCGAGGACGTGGTCGAGCGTGAAGTCGTCGAGTTCGACGAGGACATCATTGCTCGTGCTACCACCACGACCAGCACCTCTGCTACCTCCACTGCCACAACTGTCTCTGGTGCCAACCCCACCGTGACCAAGGCTACCACCACCACCACTACCCATGTGGCCAAGCCCACTGGCAAGAACAAGAAGGAGACCAAGACCGTCGTCATCACCGTCCTCAAGCCGGCAGACAAGTGCAAGAAGCTCTCCCCTCTCGAGCGCGTCGCCGCCAAGCTCAAGGCATTCCGCAAGCA